>JAYKTE010377377.1:0-10782 GCA_036873565.1 Xipholeptos notoides
TAACACTGAAAACTAGATTTGATAAATGAGCACTCAGTTATAAAAGTAAGTATATGATACCAACGACACTTTAAGAACTGCAAAAAATCAATTTACTTACTCGAGTAGATATATTTAGTCTTGAGTTGGAAATTGTTTCCTTTTTTCGTCATTAATTATATGGAATGGAGGGCTGTTTTTGTTTTTGAGACACAAATGGTCCTAATTTAGGTCATTATATAAAGTAAACATTTTTATGATAAAAAATGATTAGAAATAAATTAATCCAACTGTAAATATCATTAACATAAAAAAACACGTGAAAACCCACTAGAAGAACAAAAAA
Organism: Xipholeptos notoides; assembly: GCA_036873565.1. Taxonomy (NCBI): domain Eukaryota; kingdom Metazoa; phylum Mollusca; class Cephalopoda; family Idiosepiidae; genus Xipholeptos; species Xipholeptos notoides. The sequence goes on from JAYKTE010377377.1 coordinate 326, forward strand.
CTTACTTAAAAGTGAAGAACATGAATACACACGCAAACAACCAACTGAAAAGAAAACCCTGACGACAAAAACAAAAACATAAACACATTTTTCTTTAAAAGAAGAAAAATAATACTGCCACTAAATTTAAAAAAGAGATAGATAGGACAAGATAGATATAAAATGAATATATATGAAACAATTAAGGTCACTTGAGGAAGGCCGAAGGATGATTTGACCGAAAAGTCGTGAAAGCGAGAATATTGTGGATGAGGAGAAAAATCCGATTAGTACTTTGAGATTTCATCATACCTCATCTCAAGGATTTCGAAAAATAATTGCAAATATCAGGTTGTAATACAGTCTAATGAAAACTTGTTTTAACTACTGCAGCAGATATTATAGATTATTATTATCATTATTGGTATTACCAATACTGATAATAATAATATATAATATCTATCGTATTAATATACGATAGCTTATGTGTTATTTTGTGTGTCACACATCAAAATCAACGACCTTACCTTTCTTTAAAGTCACGATGTATCTTTTGACAATCATTAATTCGTTTTTATCATATTTTAGATAAGAATATTTTTTTAATCAAAACTCTAGAAAAAATGTCTAAACAATTAATTTATAGTTTTGAACTATTTTTCAGGATTTGTTTAAATATAAGAATATTAAATTTACTATCTGATATTTCAACTACTGTGAAATTTCCATAGGTTCTGATCGTAATGATAATGATAATAACAACAACAACAACAACCATAATAATAATGATAATAATAATAATAGTAATAATGATGATAATAGTAATAATAATAATAACAATAATATCAGAAATAAATCAGATCAAATGCGGTAAAAATGCTCCTCAGACTTGAGGTTGATAGACTGCTAAATACAAGCACCAACAAACGAATAAACAATGGAACACTTCAATTAACAATACTAGTTGAGGTACTAGTGATAATGTTACACGACAGCTTGCTTCATGGTTGTCTGTACTATAAACGGTTGTTTTGTTTCTGTTTTGTAATCAACAGGTAAATCGAACACGTTGTTGGTCATTTGCATAACTTTTTAAATTTTTCAGTCACTTTTCGGTTGTGAGCCATTTCGTATAAATTGATTCCTATTAATAAGTAATCCAATAATGATTTCACTGCAGAGGTAATAGTCCAAATACAGGGAGGGTTGTGTTTGTAATACTCCAGCCAGTAAAATGGTAATTAAATGAAAATCTGTCTAGTAATAGTAGTAACAGTAGTAGTAGTAACACCAGTAGCAGTAGTTTCTTCAGTAAGATTCGACTGAGATTTTTCTTGTCAGTTATTTGAATAAAGATCTTCGTAGATTCTGCCCTGTGATTGGCTGATTCAATTGTCACCTGCGTACTTAATGAAACAAGCAAACCAGTTCACTCATACACCCAAACTAGTGCCCATTATGGCAAAAATATCGTAACAGTCACCATAGAACATGATATGAAAAATAGGTTTGCAAAATCATCTTGATTAAAATTAGAACATCCCTGCGCTCTACATTGGAAAAGTCAAAACAAGTTGTCAGTGATAAAATTTGACGCTGAGAAGTAATTTGTGCCAAAACTGCCTGTAGCGATGAATCTGTGCCAATAACGAAAAAAAAACAAAAACAAATAATAATAATATTTGAAATGATGTTCTATAGCGTGTCGTGTAATCAACAGGATTAGCGGGAAAATCCAACCAAATTCCGCTTTAAACAAGTAAACAGGTGGTGTTCCTGGTGTGTCCACATCAACACTTTTTGTGTCCTCCGGAGTTTTAGGCAATCAATAGAAAAAACAAAAAAAAACAAAAAACAGACAAATAGCAATGTATTCATCACCAGTGATGGTAGAAAACTGTATGTTTATTACTGACAGTGTTTCCACTTAATAAAAAAATATGTATTCATATATACCAGGCAGCGAGGGTGGAGCAGTGGTAAAAGCTTGTAAATCGTATTACAATAGTTCAAATCCCAGTAAAAAACCATTGCAGTTAATTTCAGCTGTCTAGGGCAGATGAGGCTCGTTAACTCGGGAGGTGAATGGAAACACTGACTGCAAAAAGCCCAGGTATTTATGAGCACGGAAAACTAGCCTTGTGCCTAACTTGGTTTGGTGCACGACCAAGTAGATTTTATATATAACTAGCAGGATTCCACGCTAGTTTAAATTTTTCAAAACACACTTGGCCAACATTTTCTGATTACATAGGAGAACGATTAGAATTAGTTTGTCCTTCAATAGAAAAATCAGTCCAATATATTTCAATTTGACTCTGGAAAAAAACTGTTGCAGGTATTATTACGAGAAATACGGGAAGCATCGCTTTTTTCCAAAATTATATTAATTCAGAAAAATTATAGCGTCCGTCGTTCGAGTGAATTGTTTTATTCTATTTTAACAATATGAACTTTATTAAAATCCATGCATTATTTCTTAACAACTTTTGGTTTTACCAAAAAGATAAAAACTTAAATTTAATAAAAGATAAAAAGTGCCTACAAAGGGAGGCAATTTTTTTCTCTCTAATTGAGATGATGATGTATTTTTCGTGACACAATACAAACACATAAAGATATATATTTCGGTAACAAATAAGCTACATTAAAAAAAAAACACGTTTTTGGTGAATTTCAAACTGAAAAAAATATGGCATACCCTGCCACACCTTCCAAAAAGAAGAAAGATAGAGACGCTTTCACCGAATTTGATACGGAATTTCACATCGAAATATCACCGCCATAAAAAAAGTCACGCATTAGACGAAATTATTATTTTTTTATTTTTTAGATATATAACTCAAATATATTGTTAAACGCCACTAACAAAACAAATTGCTATATTCATTAAAAACTGACACTAACTGATAATACAAATTTAAAAAAATAAATTAAGAGGAGGTCAACTTGGGGCAGTGGATACGCAGTTGGATTTGGATTCGTGATGCGTGTGATAGAATACCAGTTGTTTCGTTTACATTTATGTTTGGACTAATAAAGATGGGAAATGTTTGTATCCCACATTCCTTCCAGCTATGGATATTAAAAAAAAATACATGCTGATGAAAACAACATTTATCAAAGATAATTGCTATTGGCATTCAATCACTTAAAAAAGTTCATATGTCGTAAAATTCAAACGAAAAAATGAAAGCTACATATAAAGCTTTAAGAGTAACAACCCGACAAGTACAATTAAAAAAAAACGGGGGTAAAAGGCAAAAAAAAAGCAAGTAAACAACAGGATGCACTGTGATTGGCTGAAAGTTATTGTTCTGTACTATCCCGTGCATACGTTTGTCAGAAGTGTTGTGGCACTTGGGTTGTACTTCCATTAGTCAATTTACACCCATGTTTCAGTTTCAATTGAACGTGTTAGAGGGGGCTTTTAAGAATACGGTAGTATACATAACTCATTTTTGGCAGCGGTGGCGCTTATCGGGTTGTTACTAATATTCTGATACACTTGTACAGTGAGGTCGTTGGAAAAGCTGGAAATTAGTTAAACGTTGATTTATTTTTACAAAAAATATTTAAAAAAGAAAGTTTTTCAAATAGTAATATTATTTTATACTTTTAAATTGTGGTGGCTAGAAAAGTGGGGAAATTTGTTAAACGGCATTTTTATTTAGAAAGCATAACTTTTATAAAGTTTTTCAAAGACTAACATGATAATACACTCACGTATTCTCAAAATGTCATCCGTTCACTTCATAGAAATCATCATTGAAAACACAGCTTGACATTTTGTCAGTCTGCAGGTCGAATTTTCACTTTTGACAAAGAACATTCACCTGCTTTTCAAAGTCTGAAAAGTGCATTCTTACACCTTCACCCATAATGTAGGTCTCAAAATCGAAGAAGAGAATAAGCCAAATATAATAAAATCCAAACAATAAAATTTAAAACTTCAAATTTATCACTTTTCTCATGGAAACAATAAAACGTAAAATTAAAATTTACATCCTTAAAGTACCCCCTTTTCAAGCAGAAGCCAGACAATGAATTTTTTAAGATTAAAATTTACATGCTCACATTTTCCGCTTTTCTAGTGGAAGACACAATAGAAATTAAATAATAAAATTTACATCCCCAAATTTCACGCTTTTCTAGTAAACGTAAGACAATAAGATTTAGACAATAAACTTTGCATCCACAAAATTTACGCGTTTTTAGTTGGCGTAAGACACAATAGAATTTAAAAAAATAAAATTTAAATCCCCGAATTTTACATTTTCTAGTAAATGTAAGGCACACATGTTTATCTTCAAATTTCTGGTTTACTAGGGAACATAGGACACAATAGAATTAAAAAAGAATTTGCATCCACAAATTTTACACCTTTTTTTAGTGGACGTAATATACAGTAGCTTTTCTAGTAAACATGAGTCACAATAGCGATTAAACAATAACATTTTCAACCATAAATTTCCTAGTGGACGTAATACAAAATAGAATTTAAAAAATCTTACATCCTTATATTTCACGCATTTGTATTGGAAGTAACATACAATAAAATTTTAAAAAATAAAATTACCTTATCCAAATTTCACGCTTTTCTACTAAACGTAAGACAATAGGGTTTAAACAATAACATTTCCACCCACAAATTTCTGATTTTCCACAATTGAATTAAATAAAATAGAATTTACATTTCTCGCTTTTTTATTGGAAGTAAGATACAATAAAATTTGAAATATAAAATTTACTATCTAAAATTCCCCGCTATTCTAGCTACCAGACTGTACAAGGTTTCGTATCTATGTGAATCTTTATTTATTTATGGGTTTCGAGAGGTAAATCTAGAAGAACACTAAATGTTTTCTCTCAAAATGATATCAACTGATAATTGGAACAAAAGACATTTAAAATTAGAAAAAAAGTAAAAATATTTCAAGCTTCAGGCCTGATTAAGTCTCTATTGACTCACACGAACACAAGTCTAGCATTTCTCCTTTCTCTACTTGTCTATCCTTCGTTCTGTATTTCTCTCCCTTTACCTAGCCATTCTATACCTTTTCAAATTAGGTATTGAAAGATCGCTTTTCTTCAGTAATTCTTCACAAATAAATACAGAAAATTGAAAATTCGATCTAAACTTAGTAATTAGATAAAAAGATTTTCTTTTTTCTAACGATGCTTAGACGCGTTTTAACCGATGGGAGAAATTCTAAAAAAAAACTGTTTATTTTTAGCTTCGTATAAGTTAACATTCAAAACTTTATAATTGTCAAGGGAAAACAGCGAGTCTATGACTATTTGTCACAGATACTTGAAAGGTTTTCCTTCTGAGAAGATTCAAAACATATTTAGAGTTTGTGTATCAAATTTTTTAAAAAATTGTTCTCATCTTCATTAGTGATATCTGCACAACTTTTACACTGATTGTGCTAAATTTTTGCCTATAATACTAGTGTGTATACCCTTACAGTATTTTTCATAAATCTAATAAATATCACACTTAAAATCTATTATAATATAAAAATCAGACGTCATGGTTGTATGAGACCCTACATAATGTAACCACCCGGAAAATGAAATTACATTTTTTTTTTTACATATTACGTTTATACGTAGAGAAATTTAGAAAATTAAACCATTATAGTTATTTTAAAAAAATATTCAGACCACTAAAATTTGAATAAGTACGGTAGGGCATTTCTATATAATAGACATCCTTGCCTACCTTTAGGAAAATCTTTAGAAGTTAATTTACTTGAGAAAAGCATTGGAAATACATTTAGTATTAAAAAGTGTTAGAAATGAATTTAATATTAAAAAGCATTAGGAAAAAGTAGTATTAAAATAATTATAAATAAATTCAGTTTAAAAAGCATTAGAAATAAATTTAGTGTAAAAAGCATTAGGAATGGATATAATATAAAAAATCACTAGAAGATAATTTAGTTTAAAAGAGCATTTAAGATAAATTCAGCATAAAAAGTATTAGAGATGATTTAGTATTTAAAAAAACACATTAGAAATGAATTTAGTATAAAAAACATTAAAAATTATTTCAGGATAAAAAAAAGCATTAAAAAATTAATTTAGTATAAATTTCATTAGAATGCGATTCAGGATAAAAAAAAAGCATTAGAAAATATTGAAGTATAAATAAGCATTAGAAATGAATTTGATATTAAAAATCATTAGAAATTAATTTAGTATAAAAATACTTACCACTAAGGTAATCAAGGATGTCAATTATATAGGAAAGCAGTAAATGCTTTTTTATACAAGCGTAGATATTTTGATTTCATACCGGGTACGATAAATGTTCAGACTTTTCTGTCTTCTCGCTCGATGGGCCAGAAACCCACCTGACTAATGCAACCTGGACCCAGAAACTGCTTTCTAATTCCCTTTCTCGTCAGGAGGTCGCACAATCGGACGAGCGCCACAACCCTCTCAACAATCGTGTCTTAAGCTACCTGGCAAGCGCCTGGCGGCCAATTAGAGTGCAGGGGAAAAGGGTTTTCAGCCAATCACAGTGCATCTTGTTATTTACTTGCATTTTTGTCGTTTTTTTTAAATTTTTGGTGCTTATTCGGTTGTTAAACTGAACTCCTCATAAAACTCTTTTTTACAGTGTATTGGTCCTTTGCCTATTTTTCTGTTTATATTGTCAAACCTTGAAGACTAATCAAATTTATTTTTATCTGCTTCTACATACTTTGGCATTTTACTTGGGGAGATTGATTTTATTTTTACGTCTTGCTGCATCATTAACAATTCATGAATAATTTGATTTTATCTCTTCGACAGGAAATCATTTCACTCACTAAAATTAGACTGTCATTGAATATGATTGAAATCCGAACTTAGATGAAAAGATATTTTTTGATGATTGACTTGAAATTATTCAAAATTTCGTCTGTGATTTTCTTTTATAATCTTTGGTTTCCTTAATTTCTAATTATTTTGTTATCAATGTTTTCTTCTGTAATAACCGTTATCGTTGATTGTAACCCTGAAAATGTACACTAGATGCCACAAAAATTAATTATTATTATTGCACGAAAATACAATAACAAAGCGCTATTCTAATGTATGTTTGTATGATAAATACAAATCACTTATCTTTATCATAGAAACATACATTAGAATAGCTCTTCGATATTTTATCATTATTTTCTTTTGTTTTCGTGTAATAAAAATAAATGAACATTTGCGTTGTACCGGATACTTATTCAACCCACTGTAGATGTTTAACCCTTTGGACGCTGGTGTAAAAAGCAGTACCTAGCGACAAATTTTAGTAAAATTATCAACTAGCCAATCAGAACCATTCTATTAGATGACCATAGAGGGCCAAAATATCAACCATTTTGTTTTTATCTCAAAGTTTCCAAAGCCGATATATCGGCTTTTCAGGGTCAAAAGCTTTAAAAAAATCATACTAAAAATAATTATTTTATTTGTCTAAAAAACTTAAAATAAATATAAAGGCATGTATGAATAATTTGTGTCCTTGACATTTGAATCGGTTTGTCTAACTTAAAATAAAAATCTAAGTGTTTGGTTTGTTTGTGTCTATTTATTGGTTTCTAGTTTCTGAAGTAAAGTTGATATTTAAAGCAATTTAAAAGATATGTATATTCAACTGAAATATTCACATAAAAAACGTTCACAAAAATTAACCAACAGGAAGTCTGATACATGTTCAATCTTTAAACTTAACTACTACTATCACTACACCTGCACCTACATTATATGAAGACACATTAATCTTTCGACTATTCAGTAATTGAGCTTCATATTTTGCTTGTTTGCTTGTGTTTTACAGCATATCAATCTTCTAGGTCATTTAATGCGGAGTACAATCATTTTTGGTACGTTTTTTTCCACATATTTCTTTTAAATAATAAAATATACACTATTTAGCCCATGGAGGTAATGTAGGAATTAATGCCTTTTTCAAGGGTATAAGTCTAAATATGAACGCAAACGGAACGACTCGGATTCGAACGTGCGTACTACGATTCCGAATCCGAGTCCCTATCCACTGGTCTAAGTGGACTTCCCCTAGTTTAATCTTTATTGATTCATTTACGTTGATCTACTCAGCTATTTAACTTAATTTCTTTTGAGGAGTAGTCATTGAATGATTAGGTTAAAAAATGAAGACAAAATGGAATTTAAATTTTTTATACTTAGGCAGAATTACTTTAATTATACACTAGTAGGAACCCGTAAAAGTTGCACGGAATTTATAAATGTTTATTATTATTATTATTATTATTATTATTATTATTAGGATTGGTATTCTTCTAAAATAAACAAAATAATTGAAAATTAAAAGAAATAGCAAAAAAATTCCAAAAACTTCAACAAAAGTAGAAAAAACAAGAAAAATTAAAGAAAAGGAAAAATAATTATTGAATTGTATTGGTTTGTTCTGTTTTGTCGTCACAATTGAGAAATGTCGATGATGATGTTTTTGAGATACCGGATAGACAGATTTCGGTAAAGCAAATTAATAATTAGATGTTTTGTTTAGGAGAACTTTTATTCGCTTTTTCAAAATTATTTTCCCCATGTTCATTTGTTTTCGAACAAGGCTTTTATTTTGGGATCTAGTGTTTTTTATATTGTCCCTGAATTTTCCTAGGATTTTCGATCCTCGTGGACCATCCACAGAGGGGTTACTTAGCATTTTGAGTATTTTCCTGAACGTTTTGCTCCAGGGAAGCCGATTGGTGATTCATTTCCAAGGCATAGAGTTATATGATTTTTTTTTTTTAAAAAGGAAGGAATGGAGCCATAACTTACTGTGGGCTGTTCTTAGCCGTTCATGATTCATGATGATGATTTATTGCAGATGATTCCTGGCCCTGTGATGGCTTGCAGAAAATCTAGCTTGATTCCGAATAATGACATGCGCACAGATTGTCAGATAAAAAAAATCCTAACTATTTTATATTCTTAAACTAAATGTATTGCCCGGCTTTGCATGGGCGCTTAAAGAAAAATAAATATTTTCACCATTATTTTCAAGGAAATTGTCTTTGTAAAAAAAAACGCTGAAATACTTTTTAAAATTGTAGAAATATTTTTTATTTTGAAACAATTTAAGATCAAATGCCAGCTTTTTATTTTAATGTGCAATACAGGTTGTCGGTGTGTGTTGACAACCACGATATGGTCAATTATCTAAATTGAAATAAGTATATCTAAGTCAATGTTTTTACCGACTAAAAAACGATTAAAATGTTTGCCAAAATTCTGAATTTTCTTTATGACAAATTCCAAAACTCTAGACAAAGAATTATCGGAGGAGTTTGCGAGAAAAAAAAATCGCCGGCGCACACGCATTTTTCCCTTTTATGGATATATGAATAATTCTACAATTTACATTATATTTATATTATCATTACAATATTATAGGATAAAAATTTCAAAATAAATTTCCGTAGATAATACTCCTAGCTAACTTATTGTACTGCATGCGGGTGTCTCTCCAGCAAAGACACTGAAATATGCTTAATTATGGCATGCTGTCTCCGAAGAAAAAAGAGCAAAATCTATCAAAAAAGAAAAAAATAATAATGTTGGCTAAATTTTCGTAAAATATCCCTACGCAGTAATAAGCAACGACCTTGCAGTGACGATTAACAACGCAGAGCCAAGTAGCACTTAAAACGTAAGGGAAGTCAACTTGGGCCTCGGGTAGAAAGTCAGAAATGTTGAATAACATTTTCCACTCTTTTTATTGTATAAACAGCATTGGAAATGAATTTAACATGAAAAATCATTATTAATGAATTTAGTAAAAAAATATTATTAGAAATAAATTTAGTAGAAATAATTTAGTATAAAATTGCATTGGGAATGATCAGGATTTAAAAAAACATTGGAACTAAATTTAGTATAAAAAAGCATTAGAAATGAATTTAGTAGAGAAAAGCATTATAAATAAATTTAGTATATAAAATAATTTGAAATAAATTAGCTATATAAAAGTATTGGAAATGAATTTAGTATAAAAAGCATTAACTGCTTTCTTATATAATAGGCTTCCTTAATTACCTTAGTGGCAAGTCCCAAGGACCAGGTCAAAGTTGGACACTACTTTTAGTACCCTACATATACCAAAAATTACAGCAACTTCAGTCAGAATAGGAACGAATATAGCTTACTTAAAATCTTCGAGTTCAGTTTTGTTGCATTGTTACTTCATAGAAACAGTCACATTTACTACAGAAATATTGTTATTTAGATTTGTGCTTCAGTCGACATTCGATGCACAGACATGGCGCCGCTGTCGATGCGATCTTATGAAAAGAATTGATTTAACCGTTAAATATTAAAGTTGGTGTCTTTTTGAGAAAGCAGCCTGGAGCCGCACAAAGACTAGATTAAGAAAAGATCAGATCTTATTCATAGTTTACTTTTATTGTCTTAATTTACATTTTATTTCAATTGCAATTTATTTT
>JAYKTE010377488.1:0-10780 GCA_036873565.1 Xipholeptos notoides
CAATATTTTAAGTCTAAAAAATTCTTATTTTTTACTTTACTAGATTATCTTGTCCTTTAATTTTCCAGGTTGAATTTATTGTCCTTTACATTTCCAGGTTTAATAAAATCTTAAGAATATTACTTTTCATGCACGCATTTTTCCATATAATACACATATTGTATATTTCACACATCCATTTTTTTTCAATGCATCTTCAATAAGCTTTCTACTCTAATGTATTAAAATCTAACAAAGTTATATTGTTCAAATAAACAACAACAACCACAAAAAGAAAAACAATGACTTATTTTATCTTTTCATGCTATTATCAAATGAATTAAAGACATTGGTAATATCTTCATACAGATTAAAGTCTTGAGTTTTTTTCTATAAGGTTTTTACCAAAAAGATTATCTATAGAATTCTTACAAAGATTTTCCTCACTGAAAATGGATTACTAACAGGAAAGGCAAAATGACCAATATATTTTACATCATGATTGAATAGCAAATTAATAGCCTTTTTTTACAGAACAAATAATCAAGAATTTTTTACTAAATTTTAAATGTTGCTACTTGGAAGAAATCTAAGTGGTAAAAATTAAAAGATCACCCTTCATTAAGAAAACTTATCTCACTCAAAAAGGAAAATGTAGTATTAGTTACAATTTTTTTTATTTTCAATTATTCTAGTATTTCTTAAAAACAGATTTTTTTAATATTGTCAGTTTGAATTGTAATCTAAATCTTTTTTATACATCAAAGACACAGAACAGACATTTAAAACTAAATGGTCATGTAAAGTCATTTATTTGTATTTCAACATTGATTTTTTTGTGCACAATTTCAAATAGGCCAAACAATGGGACAATAAATAAAATTTAAACTAACATAAATTTTATGTTTTGTGAATTTTTAAAAGAAACAATATTCAAATGATTTCTAATTTAAATGGTATAAAACCATTTTTATCTAATTTTCATAATGAAATATTGAATTATAAGTCTAAGAATTGTATACTTTATATTTATTTACTAAGAAGAACTTGAATAAATGACATGATAGTGGATTTTTTTTCTTTTTTGAATTGGTGGCTGATTGACTACAACAGACAAAACTTTTAATTGAATATAATTATCAGGTAATTTGCTTACAGAAAAACAGGTATAGTTTTAGAACTTATGATGGTTTTTCAGAAGTGTTGGCTCAAACCTCAGATTTAACCCATTGATAATAAGTAGTTTTTTAGGCCATGTAATAGTTCTTAAATCAAATTGGATTTATTTGACAAAGTGGTTCACCAAGTTAAGAAATGCCACAGTTAAAAATTTCCACTATGGATTCAAAGCTCAAATGTTGATGCTAATTAACAATTAATCTATAAGTTAAAAGATACTTTTTTCTTTTTTTTCATTTATAGCAGTAGCAAGCAAAGCAGTTTCTGACTTGCTACCCAGCTATGAGAAAATGCTTAAGTAGAACACCTAAATGCTAAAGATCACATGATAATAAAATAAATATTGATAAATAAAATTTTTTGTTAAAAATTAAAAAAAATAGATAAATTGTTTAAATAATTTACTTTTGAGTACAGAAAAAAAAGAACAAGAAAATGTATTCAAATAGACCAAGGCTGAAATTAATTGTACCAATTTTCACTACTTTTAATAAAAAAAAAAACCTTTTTAATGAGAACTAATAGCAAGACAAATTGGTCTTGTTATTAGGTGTGTGAAAGCAGTCAAAAGGATATAAGCATTCTATTGTCTGGTCAACCAATTGGCCAATCAACTAAACAAAGACAAGCTTACTTATTCTATTATACTGATTATAGTTAATAAGGGGAAATCTTTCCAGACAATCATAGAGGTTAATTGAGCACAAGGTCATTAGTTAATGCTATTTTTTTTTATCTAAAAAAAAAACAGAAGTGGAAATAAAGACAAATATAAGTTTTTGAAAATCAATTTTGTAGATTAACCTTATTGTTTGGATGATCCACTTAATGATAACGGGATATTATACTTTATACATATTAATTGTTGTAATGATTCCATAAAATGCAAATAAAGTAATTAGTATCACAGATATATATTCTAAATAGATTTAACATCTAATTTTCCTCATAATCTAAAAAAGAATCAATACCAGAAATTAAATTAAAAACTTTTATTGAAGTAAAACAAATTAACATAATATCAAAAACTTCAAGAATCAATACATAGGAATTATTACAAATATCAAGAAAATGCCTTAGTCAATATTAAGGCACATTGATACCTTTTGCATACAAATCTAATAATAACCAAAATGAAATCTTAATTATTTAGTATAAAAATTAAACAAGTCAGTATTATATTCAACTTCTCATAAGTAATATAAAATGATTCTTATTAATCTCTCATGTTTTTCATTGAATATTGATCTGATTTTATCAAAATATTATGGATCAATGTTTTATATCAAATAGTTTCTAAAGAAATTTTGCTATGAGAAATAAAATAGCACCATCTTTGCTGGTTATTCACAAATTCTAAATTCAAATTGCTAATTATACATAACTCTGGCAAATCTACTCTCCAATATTCTCCAGATATCACTTACGAAACTCAGAAACTTAATTCAATCTCTGGGGGTGGATTGTTCACATTCCATGTTATAACCAGAATTAGTGTTGATCTAGGTTCATTATTCTAGGTTGTTTATGTTTTTAGTCAGGATTGAAATGATAATATTATCAAGCTTTACCTTAGAAATTCATATAAATCCTTAATTTCAAGCTTAGAGATCCCAAATCAAAATATATGTAAATCTAAAAACAAGTCTTGGGAAAAAGCAATTTTTCTAACGAATAAAAAACACCATTGATCGTCATAGTTCAATTATGTCAAAGAGTATTATAAAGTTGCCATTTGGTTATTGGTTTTTCTTTATATTTGAATTATAATTATTAATAATTATTCAAATTAACTCATCTGAAAATTTCCATAAATTTTGAATCGCAAAGTGAATGAAAATATTATGGCTAAAAAGGCTAATTTATAATAGAACATTTTTAAAATACATAATAGTTCTACAATTACTATTATAAACAATCAATTTTTTCAATACATGTTTTATAGTAGCAGTCGTAAAATCTTTTTTTTTTACTTCTTGAAGCTAAGTCTATTCTTCCCTATTTTCCCTGTCTTACATTTAAAGTCAATTGTATCTTTAATAGTTATTAAATGAAATTGTTCAATTTTCAGTAAAAATATTTTTTCATAATCAAATAAAGGATGAAATTTAGCATGCGTTTTTATTATTCTTTTCAAAATAGCAATCAGTTAATAGAATTAAAAACTGGTCATCTACATGGTGTCCAAAAAGTTACTATGCACTAGAAATAGAAGGTATATAGAAATTTAAATAAATTAATAAACAGTAAATTTTATTATAAAACATTTAAACAATACAATTTTTACCAATTAAAAAGTTTTATTTATTTATAATATCACAGCTTATCATAAAGGAAATGTTGAAAATGTCCCTCATTGGCATTAAGACCTTATTTTCTACTGCACAGCAACTTTTTGGACATCCTGTATAAAATCAAAAGGGAACCAAAATATAAAGTAGAAACAAATAGAGCTATCATTGTTTAAATATTTTAAACTTTTTCTTATTTAAATGAAAAAGAATTACTGAAACTATTGATGAAATTAGAAATTGATAAATAAGTGATTTTGATTGGGAAATCCCTTAGTATATAATTAATGAAGGTGTTTATTTAATGTAAAACCTAATTTTAAAAGAAAGCATGAACAAAAAATAAGATTCATTAAGAAAGAATCAAGGAGGTACAATTAATGCCCATGTGAACTAACTTAGATTTGCCAATAGTGGATCAAAGAACGAGACTTTTGAGGAGGTTCAAGATTTCATGTGGATTTCAACAAAACTTTTAGAGACCCAGCAACTTTTGTCTAGGTTTTTCTATGATCATTTTTCAATAATCAACCAAAAATCTGGTATCTATTTACAAGAAAAGAAATATAGCAGATTTCAGGATATAAATAATTTACTTCCTCTTTATCCTATGAAAATCAAAAGCAAAAATATAAACATTTTTAAACATTGTTTTGATAAAAGAAATTTGGTGTTTGATCAATAACAAATTATAGGATTAAAAAAAACAAAAACAATATCATTTTTGAAAGTGAGATATATGGATAAAATAAGAAGGAGAATGGTGGCTTCATATCATCGATTTATGGAGATGAGGGTGAGTAAAATCATTAGAATCAATGCAAGTCAAAATTAGTTTCCACAGGAGTAAAACTATCACACCATTCTGAAGAAAAATGATATTTCAAAATAAATATATTGATTAGCTAAACCATACGAAGCTATACATTTACATAACTTGCTTTGAGCCACAAAAAATCTTTTAAATAAAGCTATAAATAAAAAGATTTAGCATTAAATATGCTTCACTATTCAATACTGTATCAAACAATGAAATTTATTCTTAATTGTTATTGCTGTTAATCTGGGATTATTAGATTGGTTAGTACCCAGATAACCTGACAATGTACAAAGGTTGTTCCAAAAGTAATGCTTACTATTTCTTTTTTTTTTTTTTTTTTTATTCCACTTGAATAGATCAGAGTTGATTGCAAGTTGGATTGTTACGACTGACTGAACTTATGCATTCATGACCTGAAAGTTTCATCTCATTCATGCCACCTATTTTTTAAAAGTATTTTTTATAAAAGTTGAAGAGCTATGAAGACAGGAGTGGTACAATTAAGCCTTTGTGCTCCAGAATATATTTTTCTACATAGTCACCACCATTCCCAATGCACTTTAGCCAGCGATGAACAAGGCAGTCCATTTTCGGGTCCGAAGCATACTTTGTTCCTCACATCTATGTTGCCACTCTGAAATCGATGAACCGATCTCCTAACTGAGTAACTGCATCAGTTTTGTAATCATTTAACAGGTGCCAGTGAATGTTGATTGGTTCAATTTTTTCTGCATAGAGTAATTCAATGATGCATCTCTGTTTCTGATGCACATCCGTGACAGAGATGCTTTCTTAAGAGTCTCACACCGTCAATAGATTAAACATAGGGTTCAGGAGTTTTTGATTGTACCTAGTTTCATTGATTAACACCAAAAGAATGCTAAAGATCATTGGCCAAAACAATGTGTATATATCAATCAAGATCGGAACAATAATCTGAATGTCTTTATTCAGAAAGAGAAAGAAGGGTACTAAATTCATTTTTTGTTTATTGTCATTTAGAAAGTTTATTGTAACTAATGAAGATCTGACCAAAAAAAAGATCTAATAAAATGGATAGCTCTAGTTTTATTGATTATTCATTAGATAAGCTGATAGAGTAAATAGTATTCATACTGAGGAATTTGATATTTTAAGTCAGAAGAAAAATAAATTAGTTAATAACATGATATTAACGGACAAGTATGTAGATGATTTAAGGATACTAACTTAGTTGTTCACAAACAACTCAAAATAGAATTAACTACTAGGAAATAGTCAAGTAACAGATTGTGTTAGGAGAATTAAACAACTAAGTATAACAAGTAATGAGAATGTGTGAAATTAAGAATAGTATTCATTTCAACATTAGAATATTGGGTTCATTTTTATTTATCTTTTTAAAATATTTTATCAATCATTAAGGCCATTTAAAACAAGAGAAACCTTTCCAAAATAAGTGTTCTAATTTGTAGAAGAATTGTTGAAAATACAGTAATAGCACTATTTCACCCATAGCTAATCAGAATGAGAACATTGCTTGCTTAAAAGTTAATGGATTAACCAGGACTTTAAAAAGTGGATCATGATTCCAAAACCTTAATAAACCACTCATACAAAAGTTGTTTTAAAGATTTTTATTTAGAAGCTTATCAACTTTTTAGTTACAACATAGTGAAAACTATTACTATTATCATTCAGATTCTTTGGACTTTTACTCTCCTCTTTATTGTTATGTTCACAATATTTTAGCCAATGTGCTGGCTTCTGACATATATCAGTAAATGAACATCAAACATTGGATCCTTCTCAGAATTGCAACCCATATTCAATTCACAAGGAGTAGAGTTAGACTGCCATCATACATTAAGTATTAACTAGGTTAGGTACAATGTGAATCCATCCCATTCTAAGTTGTGAATGTAATAATGAAGATGGATTTAAAAATCTTATTAATTTGAAAACTGATAGTCATTGAATCTTACTCTTATGTAGACTATTTAATTATTCTAATCAATTTGATGGCAAAGATAATATATTTGGTAATTTATTTTGTCAATAAATAATTCATTTCTTTAAATAGTCCTTTTTATAAATGAATAAGGAGAGAAGGATCAATTGAAATTGATTAAGAAGAAAACAAACTCATCAGGCAGATAGACTTGGCAATTAAATAACATGATGAAAACGATTAATGGCGGGTGACAAATTCAATGTATCATAGGAACCAAAAGTTCTGTAGAAGAAACATGTGTTCACACATGCTTTATGTGCATAGTCACAAAGTCAAAAAAATGAAGGGAGATTTGATAATGGCCAGCTTTGAAGGTGGAATGTAGGAACTTACAGAGATTTAGTGGCAGACTAAAGAAGTGCACTTTGTTCTGTTGGTGGACACGGACACCTTGTTTTAGTAGACTATACTAGTGAACTTTTGTTTCTCTTGAAACTAATTTCATAACATCATCATCATTGTAAACAATGGACAGCAAGTAAAACTAATAAAATAAATAAAAAATTAGCATACAGCTTGGTAATAAGGAATTATTGAACCATTATTATAATAGTTCACAATCATGTAAATGTAGAACGTATGAGGTGTTCAAAGTAACAACCCAACAAGTGCCAAAAATAAAAAAACTGAGAAAAAGACTATGAGCAAGTAAACAACAGGATGCACTGTGATTGGCTGAAAATCTTTGCCACAAGCACTTGCCGGGTAGTTTAGGGCATACGATTGGTGAAAGTGTTGTGGCGCTTGTCGGATTGTACACCCAGGTCTGTAAATTAGTCGATTTTAACCCATGTTTCATTCTCAATTCGACATTGTCTTCTCTTCCATGTGGTAGAGGAGGCTTTTAGGAATATAGTGGTATACATACCTCATTTTTGGCCGCGGTGGTGGTTTTTTCTTCAATATTTTATTTCAGACTCATTTCTAAAGCCTTAGTTCAGATTTCAAATAGACAGTGTTTATGTAAAAATGAAATGCATAACAAAAATGTTCTTGACTAAAATTCATTTTTTTAAATATGAGGGAACAACCGAAGTAGTATATCTTTTGATCATAAAAAAACAAAATGAAGCTTTTTGTTTTTTGATATTGATTATCTCATTATTCTTTTGATTTCACAATTCTCTAAATGGCAAGAAGTATAATTGTTGATCAACATTTGAAAGTGGGCAGAAAAAAAACAATTAAATTTTCATATAGATGAGGCCTTTAGAGTACAACCTGTCTGTGTCATTTCTGTGATTTCTAGTTTAGGCAATAGAGCAGCAAGTCTCAAATGGATAATTAAGTGATATATTGAGAAAGAACAACAGATGATACTACATGTGAATGAACAAAAATTATCAATTTATTATTTAATACCCATGATTGATTCCTTAATAATAAAATAAATGATGCATTTTGTCACATAAAATATGCATTTTGTTTTACTTGAACTTTGATTACTTCCTACAAAATCAAAAAAAAAAGAAAAGCTAAGGAATGATTATTAAATTGGCAAATATTGACAATTCTCATTAGATTTTATTTCTATCTTCTTTATTTATATAAATAAAATACAATGAATAAAAAAATACTAAAATAGCACAATAAAAAGAGTTTTTTTTTTTTTAAGAGTTTATTTTAGAATGTGTCAACAGTGTTTTGTATAAATGGAATAATGTTCAATACAAAAATATTTTTTCTAATAGAAAGAATATTAGTTATCAGAAACAAATATAAATCATTTCGAACAATTAAAGTTGATGGTTAATAGAAATATAATAAAGAATAAAAGGATTCTTTATATTATTATAAGAAACATATATAAATTTTGTAACAAGTTACTTGGTAGTATGATTATTTAATTGTTGACATCAGACTTTTGAAAGAAAGAGGAGGTGATGTTACAAGAAGTAAAGAAGCAACAGGATAGAAAGTCCAAGACAAAACAGACATTTATTTTATCAAAGTTAGAATTAGAGTAGCCAAATAGATTGTAATTAAAATTTGGAGATAAAATACTCCAAAGCATCACTGCCAACTTTTAAAGGCAGTAATGAAATTCAAAAAGAATTTTATATTGTCTGTTTATGAATTTACCAGTGGAGCTTTTGATTCCTTTTGGTTACAAAAAAAACGATAATCAAAGCCAGAGATCAATAATGGAAAAACAAGAGACATAAAAAGAAGACCACAGAAAAAAAACCCCAACATAATGAATAATAAAACGCTTCAACAAATGAAAAAGGCAATGTAACATCATATGTATGTGTATGTTACGGATTGCGAAAGGATGGCAACAAAAGAGCACCCTGGAGCTGGCATGTCTATGATAGCAGCTAGAAATTTATAGTGCAATATCTCAAACATTCCATATTAAGCCAAGCCTTATACAATTTCATATATTTTTTTACTTTAGCGTTTATGCAGAAACTGTGGCAGAGCATGTCTGCTGAGAGTGAGTTTTATTAACCACATGAATTGAGTACATAAATACAGAAATTGGTTCAAGAAGTTTCACATCCCTTATCTACAAAAGGGTTTGCACAGTTGGCCCAAGACAGTGAAGTCACATACAGTCACATATGCAAACAGCTATATTGTAGAGATTGCCTTTTTCTGAAGAAAATAGCATTCATCATAGATTTTTGTATTTATGAGAAATAATGGTTAAATCTGGATATTGTTATATCAATTTGAATAGGCAATTATACTTGTAAAGACACTGGTCAACATTGTTGCTATCCTACAAGTTAATTTCACTGCATAAAATTATTTTTTATGAACTCCCTTTTTTAATTTTGGGTGGGAATTTATTTTTCATAGTCTAGACATTTTGGGAAGTAGTTGCAAAAATAGAGTAAAGAGGAAAAAGAAAAAAAAGTAAAAGTTTTTTTTCCAAACCAATCCCACCCACCTCAGTATTTGTAGTAGATTTATTTTTTTTATAGTCATAAAATTTTGGGAAATAGCTGTACAAAATAGAGTTGAAAAATAAAGAAAAATAAAACAAAATGAAGATCTCCCTCACTATCTACATATCTGAAGTAAATTTTGTTTGGTTTTCACTTTGTATTTTTTTTTTCTTTTGGAGGGGCTGTTTTTTGGTTTGCACACGATTTCAAGAGAGTGGGACAACAGATCCGGCTAAAATCCTCCATTTTACAAATTGTAACAGTCTAATGAGGCTGCAATTGGTAAAGCAGTTTTAAACCAAAATAAATTCATAACTGTTCATACAAAACAATCATCTGCTGAGTTTTTTTCCATGAGTTGTGAATAAAATAAAAATTTTTTAAAGAGAATTTGAAACTTAATTTCAGAGATTGCTTTTATTGAGATATAGAATGTTAAACATTCAAAATATGATTTTAAGTCAACAAAAACAAAACTATAGAAACCAAATATGAATCCATATTTAAGAACAGAAATGAAAATGAAATGTAATTGATATGAATTTATATTTCCGTATATAAATATGTACAAACGAAAACTATAGCCAAAACCTGTATCATAGTTAATAATTAGCTTTTATTCTATTTTAAAGTACTTTATGCCATCTATAACTGTTATAAAGTAGATACAAATTGATAACCGAAAAAAAATAGGGTGTGTTTTTCAGGTAATATGGGAAATTCAATAAAACCTACTCCTGAAAAAAATTTTCTTACTGCAATTACAGATTTAAAACAATAACATAAAAGTGTTTGTGATGCAAAAAATTAAACTTAGAGTATCCAACATAAATAATTTGATTTCATGTACCTTATTCATTTGAAAGTGGAAGACTAACAGCCTAACAACTTCTTTTGATATTTATATCTATTTTATTCCAAATAGCCTATTAGATTTATTCAAGACTGTCAGGGCTGATATCTTTTGTACATCTGATCTTTGTAAGCAAACATTTTCATTATGAACAAATTAAATTTTAATAAACCTTTGTGAGATCTTTAAATCCAACTTTTTATCAAACAATCAGACATGATTTTTAATTCATAGATATTTTATTCATATACGTGACCTATTTCACTAAAAGTTTTAACCCTTAGATACTATCATTCAATATTAACATGAAGTAACACTGTTTAAAACTAAAAACAAAGAAAATTGAAGCCATATAAATGATGGCAGTTAAAGTTATTATTTAAAACAAATTTATAAGAAAAAAGAAATTATTTTAAAGAAATCAAATATAAAAAGAAGAGGAAGAGAGGAAGTTGTAGTGGTTGTAGATTGTAACTTGTATCTTGTGTTGCAATTTTCCAAATGATAATAAATATAGAAGACAGAAAAACTGGAAAAACCTATAAAAATTATTTGTACAGAAAATACTTATTATAGTGCTGAATGCCAGAACCATGGAACAAACCTAGAATTCTAGTATAAAGCAAATTTGAGAAACAATCAAATAACTGGAATCGCATCTTCGTGAAATTACAGATAATTGATAATCATAATGCAAGTGTGCGTGCGTGATCGTGTGTGTACGTGTGCATATCAGACATAAAACTTTACCTAGAATAAGAAAATGAT
>JAYKTE010377599.1:0-10779 GCA_036873565.1 Xipholeptos notoides
TTATTTTACAGGACATGGCAGAATCAATGACCGTGAGTACACCAAGACCCCAGTGGGAGCTGAAACAAAGAATACACTGTGTTAAATTTTACTACAATTTTGATTTTAAATTTTACGTTTTTTGGGGGTCACCCTGTACTAGTGAAACTTAAACTATTGAGGAAAGTTTGGTAAACAACCAGGAAAAAAAGAATTGACACTTTCACATATACTAATTACTACTGAAAGTCAAATGACCGATAAAGCTACTTAATTACTTTAATTAACAAATAATAAAAAAATACAGTTTCACTACTATTGGAAACAATGACATTACCTAAGAGTTAACAATTCAGAACAAGTAAAACAAACATTAATTGGAAAAATAAAGAAAAATCACTTATAATATTAACTAAGGACAGCTATCAAGCAAACAACATTCAAGATGTTGCTAGCAATAGCAAGTAGAATGAAGATTAGATAGTGTGGTACAAGTTTTCATATTCATTAACTCCTATTATAATAATCATTCAAAGATCTGACTCCAGCTAAATTAAAACAATCAATGCCATTATTAAATAATGAGCACAGTAGTACACTATTATTAATAAGGTATATCAACCAAATAGGAAAGAGGGAGCACTAAATCTAAAGAATTTACCATATCAATTTGGAGCCTTCCACCAGAAAAAAATCCACAAAAGAACTATAGAAATAACACACAGAAAATGCCAAATCATGCAAAACCAAAGTGTAAATAGTCAAACAAAAAATTACTGCTCAATTTTGCAGGACTACACTCTACTCTTATAATCTTGTAGATAAAATGAGAAGTTTTACACTTAAAAATATATAAGAAAATAGGTACAAATAAAATATCATTTTGAATAGGTAAAGTCAAAACCATTCATTTTTATAGAGAAGGCTTATTAATTACCATTTTTATGTAAACAATTGCATCTATTTCTATTGTAATTGATGCACAATTTCTTTATTCATTTAAGATATTTGGCTCCAAGGTAGCCCCAGTGGGTATCCAATGAATTGCTAAGAGCCAGTACACACTAACTGAGGGTATCTTTCTTGGCAGCACAATGTCACACTGGATAGCTCAGCCAGGTCTTCCACCTTCTCCATGACCATCCAATAAAGTTATGGTTTGACCCAAAGGTCGCACTTTGGAAACAACCTTGATGTGGACCCTGTTATGATGTACTTTTTGATTATAAATTATAAATTTGCATATGTGTTTCTTTCCTTTTAGTAATTGGTGCGCAAACTTAAACACTTATAAATAACGTTGGAAACAACGACCCTTTTGGCGCCAATCCATTCATATCTTTATGCTATGTTTGTGTGTATCGTTGTTCGTTTCTATTTTTCTGATTATGCTGTCTTTTATGTTGAATAAAATCTTCATGTTCAACGCTAAAAAGGTCTTCTTCATTACAGACCCCACACCCAATAGCTTGACATCATTGAAAGAAACCCCCAAGAAAATGGAGTTTCAGTAGAGAAAGCGGATTAACAAGGACAAGACTGCCAGCACTGGCAAAACCTGGTTCATCTGATTAGCTCTATGTACAAGTATTAGGATTGAATCTGCAACTTCCAAATTATAGTTACTAAGAACTTTTATAAATCAAAGCTTATGGACATGGAACCAGATTAAGTAAGATCAAAAAGTAGATATTGAAGAAGTTAGGAGGAAACATCAATTAAAACAAGGTGTACATAGCATTAAAGATGAAAATATAAGCCTGAATAATCTAAATAATTTGAACTAGACAGTGCCATGATGACAAAACCTAGTCCAGTCATGGATCCAATGCTAAATTCTATAAATAAACCAAACTGAAATATTCTCAACTAAAAAGATCCTTTTAAAAGTACGAATCAGACTATTTTCCTTATTTATAATATTCTCTCTCTAATGACATTTCAGCCAAATCACCCTTCGGACTTCCTCAGGTGTCTCAAAATTGAGACAGAGAAGATCTAAAAACAATATGAGTAAATTTGGGACACCTGAGGAAGGCCGAAACGTTCTGAGAGAGAAAATATTATAGATGAGGAAAATAGTCCGATTAATACTTTTAGAATTCATTATACCTCCTCAAGGATTTCGAAAAATAAAAAGATCATATTTGCATACATTGATAATACATTAAGATACAAC
Organism: Xipholeptos notoides; assembly: GCA_036873565.1. NCBI lineage: Eukaryota > Metazoa > Mollusca > Cephalopoda > Idiosepiidae > Xipholeptos > Xipholeptos notoides. Next base: position 2,159 of record JAYKTE010377599.1, read on the forward strand.
TTGCTTTAAAATTATAGATTACAAACATAATTTCACAATGGACTTCATGATTATGAAAATTTGAATACTAAAAGTTTGCATATCAAGTGTAAATTTTATAATAAAAAATAAAATACTAGAAACTTTATAATTTTTTTTGTAATATAAAAAATTGCTAATGTGATATTACCACACAAGGATTTAGAATTGAAATATATACAAATAGTTAAACACTCTCTAACATTTGGCAAAACATGCCAGGAATCTACAAAACAGAAGTACTATAAATAGAATTCAGTAATTTCAAATTAAAAAATATCGCAATAACAAAGTGAATGAACATAGAATCAAAAGTAAACAAAGGCTATCGCTGTTGAAGTGATTATTTGCTGAATACTTAAGAGTAATTCAGTTAAAACATATAAACATTTAAGAATATTTATTTTAACCATCACAAACTACTGATCTTTAGAGCCTTTCATAACTTAAATGCTACAAATTCAGATAAATCATTGAAATTATATTATCATATGGAAGATACTCATAGGAAACTAAAATGTTTTTGATGATTTGGCTATTCAGTTAGACCTATATAATTTAATACCAATTGCAAAATCAGTACTTGGTCATTGGGAAAAAAAAAGAAAATAATGATATAAAAAACTACAGAAATCAATTTTATTTTCAATGGAACAGTTGGATCATACAACGTATTGATAGAAATTTTTAAAATTAGAAAAATTACGGGAAGTTATATTAAAAAATATTCACTCTTTATCACATCTAAGTAGCAAAATAGCAAATAAATGATGAAAAATATGGTTCTTCTGGCAAACCATTGAAAAAAAACTCTAAAAAATTTGTTTTGACAAAAAAAGTTTCTGAATTGAAATTTATAGAACAAATGGCCATATTGCCATAACAGGTATAACTACGAACGGAGGAAGTCGACTTGGCCCAGTGGATAGGAGTCAGACTTCGGAATCATAGTATGCGAGTTTGAATCCCAGTCATTCCGTTTGCATTCTTATTCGGAATAATACCGTTTAAGTTCCAGATTCACTCATTGGTAAAATTTAGTAATAGTATAAAAGCATTAACTTTTTGGAAAAGCAATTATTTAGGTTTCATATTTACTATAATTATGAATGAATGAAAAGTTTTTCAAAACATAAAAAAGAAAGCATCACAGATGAATATATCAGTCAATAAAAATTCAGGCAGATGAGGCTCATTAACTCGGGAGAGTAACTAATCTAGGTGATTACAAAAGCCCAGGAATATAATGAGCATATAAAAATGGCCTTGTGCCTAACTTGGGTTGGTGCTCGACCAAGTAGATATCATATCTGCCAATAAAGATTTTTGTTTCTTATTTCTTTAGTTTCATATTTTTGTAATTTTGGAAAACATCTTTGTTTCAATTTCAGGTAGTGAATAAAAATTACTGTGTAAGTAAAAGAGAATGATCAAAACCAAAAAATAAAATATCAAACATTAAATGATTATATAATAGTTGTGTTCCCTTTTCTTCAACTGAACATGTTAGTGCATACGTACTACAAATCCTAGTAGCTTTCACCACAGCCTGTGTTATCCTTAAACTATATCAGTCAGAAGCATCTATAGGCGAAAAATGATTCAGAAATCCAACACAATTTAAGTCATACAGGTTCCATGTGCTTTGAATTTAGTATATTTAGGCAGAATGTCATTATTCAGACATATTTCATTAAAAAGAACTTTAATTTACTTTTTAATTATTTTTAATTCAATTTTTTCTTGCTTTCTAACAAGAAACTTAGTCACTAGAATTCAGAATTACTATTTTATTATTATATATAGTTATATTATACTTATATTAGAATTAGAATTACTAGAATGTAACTGATAAAAATGTTAATCCCTGAGGATGATCAAGGAAGACCAAAAACGTTTGTAAAAACAAATTGGAAATTATATTAAGACATTCGACTCAGTGACTAAGTTTCTTGTTAGAAGGCAAGAAAAAATTGAATAAAAAATATTAAAAGGGAAAATCAAAATTCTTTTTAATGAATTATGTCTGAATAATAATGTTCTATGTGGTAATTCTTTTTTTTTTCAGAATAAAATGGACATTTTTCTTTTCTTTAAATTGTCATTTGTTTCTAAAACATATCCCATCATAAACAACACTTTATTCTATGTTCATTTATTGTCAATGAATACATCTTTTTTTTAATTCATAAATCTATATAAATAGATTAAAATTCCAGTCTGTTTTCCTGTCTAGGATTTAATTTATTGTGTCTGCTTTCGCATAGACGTTTTTTTAATCAGCATAATCCTAGATGATAAGTGAGTGCATAACTTAAAATGCTGAACACCATAACGCTGCCATAAACTTTAAGATATTTCAATATATATCAATTGCTGAATATAATTTTGCATTTTTAAAATTTTCCCTGCATTGGTTAAATGGTCTATTAACTGTTGTCCATCTTTGATAGTGGAGATTAACAGTAAATAAGATGATCAAGGGACTATTGATTGCTTATATAGTTCTCAAGTTTCTTCATGTAAATATGAATGGATGGATAAATGGCTAATCCTGTTTCTAATCTTAACAGTCCTACTTGATGACATAGCCCAATTCTCTCCTTCAAAACACTAGATTAAAAGAAAATAATAAATAGAGGTAGAAAATACAAAAAAGCTTATTCAAATTTAAGCCTTTTTTCAAAATAGAAACTAGTAAAATTAAACTATGATAAGATTCATTCTGTGCAACTTCCATCAAAATAATTACTAAATATCATTTTTGAATAACATTGTAACAAATTACAGAAATATATTAATGTAATACTAATCGAAGCATTTTGGCACATATACATATTAAATATCTTACCAAAAAGCCACCTAGCAAAAGAGTATTTATGTATTAGTCTACTAGTAATTATTTACTACAACAATCGAAGAATGATGTTTTAGGTTTGCAGAGTATTATTGCAGAGCCAAGATGAATTAGATAGCAGTTTGCTGCAATGGACACTATGCTATGGCAATGCTGATGTTAGGCTACCAACTAAAATACATATTCTACTACTAGCAAAAGTTACTAAAACCACTAATGGAGGATCAGAATATATAATAAAGGATTACACTAAATGAAAAAAAAAACAATGGCGTTAGTCTAGGGCAACAAACTCGATTAGATGATGATGATGATAGTAATTAATTTTCCAAATGGGAAATACAAGACTAGGCAACAAACTTGATCAAATGATGATTATGATAGTAACTAATTTTCCGAGTGGGTAGTGAATATTTTTACAGGTCTAACTAAAGATGGGATGAATGTTTCAGAAAGAATATGTATAAAAATCAAATGCAGTAAAGAATATCTGTAAAAAATACTAGAATGAAGACTTATTCTCACAACACCAAGTTATGTTTTAAAACAAACTTTCATATATAACTGTTAAAATAAAAATTAATATTGAAGAAATATCATAAAAGTTTATAGAATTTTGTCATTTTCAAAAATGCAGGTTAAATTGCTATTGTTGTTTAGATTCTCGAAAAACCAGTTAAGCAGAAAAAATATAAATTTAAACTTAGTATTTTTATAAAAATAATGACCAAGCTTCAATGATTCTATGGTCAGCATTAAATAAACTTAGTCTATTTTTTGTTAGTTATAAACTAAACTTAGAATAATATAAAACCAATATTGTAACTAGCTCCCTATTGGGTGGATTAGGTTTATTACCCAGGGCTTAAGAGAGAAGGTGAGACTGTTTTTGTAATGGGGAGCAATCCACCACAAAAGCACTCTAAACTGGCCTTGTACCAAATTGGAGAGAATCATGCTTTTCTCTATAAATACTTACACCTATATATTATACCGAAATGCAGTCACAGTATAGTAATATGATAACAAATTGGCCAAGTTCAAAATCTAGCTGATCAGCTAAGTTAGTTATTCATGAACTAAAACCATTTAGAAAAGTATGAATATAAGGATTTCCTTCAGCTAAAATGTTAAATAAGTCAACAAATATTCTAAGAACACAATCAAGAGAGTTGTACAATGATGCACCAATTCTGGGGGACATTGATATATCAATACATATATGTATATAATATATTTCTAATGTTATAAACATGTTAACTTCTGTCCAAGTTATTGGAACAACCTATACATTAGATAATGGGTTATAAAAATATAAACAAAATCTTAGTATTTTCTCAAATTATGCATCTGTTATAGCAATTATAAAACTCTCCTTATACACAACTAATTTCATCTTAATTATTCTCATGTTTTAGCATTGCCTCCTCTTAACGCCTTAAGTGTTTTGTTTGATTTCAATAGTTTTCTAAGAATTCATATACAATAGATTTAACTTACCAATAGAAATATTTTATAGGAGTTAGTGTTGGGATGATTCCTAAATGTTGTTCGATTCCAATACCAATTCCGATTCCAGGAAAATGTTGATTAATGATTCCAATTAACGATTAACTTTAGAGAATCGTAATGAAAGAATCGTAAATCTAAGGTATTTATTTAATGATGCGATTCCGATTCCCTTTGGGGGGAATCGGAATACACCATTAACGATTCCAATTCCAAGGAATCATCCCATCACTAATAGGAGTATTTATGTTTTAAATAATTCATATAGAACAACTGCAATATTAGTATGATTGATATATTGGCAACACTTGCAGTGTGATAATTTAGTGGCTATATCTAAAATTATCATCAGCATGCCTCATGATTTTGTCAGGCATTAGCAAGAAATATCATTATTATTATTCTCATTATATGAAAAGACTAAATATTCATCTCCATTTATTCTGATATTTTTCAATGATTTAAACTCTTGTTGAAATTATTCTGCTTAGTTGTTCTACATTGATATAGCTATACCTTATAGTCCATAACAATAAAATGCTAATTCATCTGCGTTTACTGTGCATTAACTGTGTTCTAAATTGTTCTTTGACTGTTATGGTAATTGCCAGTAGGCCACCATAGGGACATTCTTTTATGGATAGTTCCTTCCATCTGTGTTTAACAATATCATGCATGATTATAGTGTATTTATCATCTAACTTATTTTCTGTTATAGTTTATCAAAAGTTATAGATCAGTAAATTTTTTCTTTTTGAAAGAAAATGTTGAAAATACTAAAATATATATATAAAAACATGTGTAATATGAAACTGTATTTGGAAGGTAAACGTTGAAGGAAGGCAAGTGTAAAATACCAACTAAGTATGTTGAATTTCCTATATATTAATAAAAATAAACTTATTTCATTTTCAATTTTCACAAATACTTAGAACCTTCAAGACAATTCCATATTTTACAATGATGATGAAACTTTAGAGTTGTCAAAAAATTATAATCAGAATGTTTGCTTACAACAAAAATGAAATATATCTAAATTTGTAAAGCTGAGTCTTTTAATGAATTAGCTCTGGACAATGAGGAATGGCAATACTTGTGTTATATGACAGAAGAAAAGAGGTGAAATAAATTAAAAATGTGTCTCTTTCTTGATAGATTCATGTACATCAATATCACCTCCTCCAATTCACAGCAAATCAGAAAAAAAATCTTTATACCATTTTGTTCCTCTCTCCAGCACTACTCACTCTTGCCCCCCCTCTCTTAACTTTAGACAATAACAGGTTTAAAAACTTGTTCATGATATTAATTTCAAACCTGTAAAGTTGAAACCAGTGACAGAAGATTAGGCTGAAAGGAGACAAATAATTGGATTGGTCCAAGTAACCTGAATAGAATGAGGAGTATCACAAAGTAGAAGAGAGACAAGTGGGCTATTAAGTTCTTTTGTTCAATTCAACATAATTGAGTGTATGAGATATTGCTTCTCCTGAATATTAAATCATGACAAAATATTTAAATCATGAATTCAAGGCTAAAGAAACTAAAACATAAGTTAGATAGTGAGCTTATCATTATAAATCAAAAGAAAAATCATCAGTGTTAAGCGTCATAAGCAGATTAACATAGATGAGGAATATTAAAATCTTCTTGAACCTTAAGAGTAAAAAATCAATACAAAATTCAGATTGAGATAAGTAGATGCAATAAGTAGGGCAATGCAAATGACCAACTAAAAGAAATGTCTTTTACAATAAGGAATATACAGAGTCATGATAACAATATGAAACTTTTAGCAAGCAGACACTATATTAAAGCCATGTGATCAGTTCATGAAAACCACAGCAACAGATGGTAAGACCAGGTGTTTTCATAGCAACAACCGTAATAAACTACCACTGTTACAATAACAGAAATGGTATACATAGAGTAATATTGGTAGAGAGAGCAATTAGATAATCTGAATAACAGTGGGTTCTCTTTTTTTTTGTTTTTTAAGAAATAGAGGGTTTTTTTTATAATTAATTACTCAAACTTTTTAATAAGAATCTTTATTGAAACAGTTCTTTTTAAAAGATTTGTTTTTAAGGTATTGATATATTTGATTTGCACTATTTTAGTGCCAACAAATTACAGCAAATCCTTATGTTCACTACCCAATCGAGTCAGGACATGACACTCGATTGGATGAAGAGATATTTAGCATAGAACACAATTGCAGGGTTTAAATTATCTGAGATCACAACACTCCATATTAGGACATTCACTTAGTTGTATGCCACTATGGTTCATGGTGTTGAAATCTAAATGATTATAAACCAGACCAGACCAGACCATGAAGCAATTTTACTCTTACTACTTTTTGTAGGTGTTTTTATTTAAAACATAGATAAAATGATTTATGTGTGACAAAGATGTGGTCAGCATAGCTAAAATGATTAATTAAAGAGAATAATGAGTTAATTACGAAGCCAGAATACAAGGATAATTAAAATAACTGTTAAGGAAGTGGTTAAGCAGAATAATAGCTGATTGAAGTTATAAGAAACTTAATTAGAATAAGGAAGTAAATTGGGAATTGTTAATGAAGTAAGAATTTAGAATAATGAGACATGATTAGTTTTTCAAGGAAAAGTTTATCTGAATTATCATTATTATTGCAGATTCTTATGAGAACTTTACGTCTTTTTTTTTAGTGAGCTTTTACAATGAAAGACTAGATATTTCGGCAACAAATAGTTTCAGTCCAAAGACTGACCATTGTCTATGGAATTAATTATCCAATGAAAGACCACTTGGTGGGGAAGTCGATTTGGGCTAATCGGTAGGCAGTCGGACCTCGGAATCGTAGTACACGAGAACCATCTATGGGTCAAATAGTGTAATTTCTGTCATTAAAAACTATGTGTGAAAAAAAAACAAACTAACGTTTACCAAAAATGATTATTCTCGGCATTAAATGACCTAAAATGGTTGATATGCTGTAAAACACATACAAACAAAATGACAGCTTGGATGGCATGTAGATGGTCTCATTCTTGGAAGGAAAATTCAAAATTACAGGCAAATAATACTCATATGTCAATTGGTTGCCATCCTCTTGGGCTCCAACCCATAAAGGTATAGGTTAGAGTATATAGTATAGGTTAGTTTATGGAAATTGGGAGTAAAGAAAAGGCTGATATCAATTGTAAGTTACTATTCAAACCATGGGTGAGGGGAGCCTGTGATTAGCAGCCCCTAACATAAGCTGCCTCAACTGTTTTTATTTAAGCTGAGTTTCACACCTGGGAGGAAGAGAGAAAAGAAAAACAGAAATTCAGCTGACTACTAGAATCCTACAAAGCTTGTTACTAAGAAAGGAAGATAAATGACCATTGGAGTTAATACTATTTTTTCTGACATTATTTCTTCCTCTCTTTTTTTCTAGATTCCTCTCCTTTTATTGTCTTGTGTTTTTTGCACAAGTTCTCTTTATAAAAAGACTCAAGACTCTACAGTGGTGCATTTTGTCTATTCTTTATCATTGCATTTGTTTTTTTTATCCAGCTAATGTACTCTCACTACACCATCAGCATCTTCAACAGATTTTTTGGACCATAATTGAACAATGCCCTCTATATAAAAATCACAAAGTGAGAGGGGAATAAACTGTTGGTCATTAGGACCTTTTTTGACCTCTGTGTGAACTCATTGGTTTTGGAGCAAAAATGGGTCATACATGTGGCTGTTAGGCATTTGTAGAAACCAATTAATTCTCTATGATAAGAAAGTTCTATAAAAGTATCCAGAGTACAAAATCTACAATTATGATAAATCAAAAATAATTAATAGCAGGGATAATTAAAAATCAAAATAATTTCATTTATTTTAACTTTTCAGATGAAGTTTAATAATTTGCATCATTTAGATTATATAGACTATCAACCATATCTTTATTTATGCATGTATTTTTTACTATATTCATGTTTTACTATCTTTACTTCATTTAATTAATTGTATCTCCCCAATTATTTTTCTCTACCCCCAAAAAATAAATTAGTTAAATAATTTTACCTCCTGTCTTATACAATGCCTTTAGTTTCCCTCAGACTCTGTGTTTTCAAGGCAATAATAAAATTTTGTGCAATTAAAAATCTTTTTATATATATATATATATAGAAGAAAAAATTTTTTTTCCGTATTTAAGATACGAAAGAAAAATAAGGTAAATGAATAAAGAAAGTGCTCAATACTG
>JAYKTE010377820.1:0-10776 GCA_036873565.1 Xipholeptos notoides
GTCTGTTGAACGTTTACGAAGCCAATGCAGTTGATGTCAGCACAGTTAAGAGATGGGTTTATGGATTTCAAAGTGGGGACAGAGATGTGAATGAATGACAAAGTCTGCTCAGGATGCAAAAAAAAAGATGTCAATTATCTTTTGCATATGAAACTAGCAATTATCAGCATCATAGTGGGAGTAGTAGTGTTGCTGCTGCTGATAATGTTGATTATTTTTTTATAATTGCAGCCTTGAATTCTTTGAACAATCTAAGAATAAAAATACACTATGAAAAAATGAATCAGATGCAAGGGGAAGTAACTCCAAAATATATTTCTAAGTTATTTCCCTTCAACAAATAAATGAATATAAAGCGTTTAAATTCATGTTTCCCCAAGTGTGTGTCAGTGGTCACTGCATTGATATAGAGGCCAGTAACGCAAAAATAAGCAGTTGGTTGCAGTAATTAAAAAAATACACAATGAAGGGTAATTGTAAAGACAAAAAAAATGGTTAATTATTTATTTTTGCAAAGCAAATTTTGTGTTTAACATTATTTTCAATTTGAAAAAAAAATGTTTGATGTGATTATTAAGGGTTATTGTCAATACCAAATAAACTGTTTACAAGCATACAAAGATCAGCTTGTTTATTATATCGGTGTTTTTAAATACTTATTTTGTTTATAATATTGTTTTCACTTTGAAAAAAAAAAGAAGCTTACATGTGTTTATGGGGTAGAGGTGTGCTAGCAGTCTTTTCTAAAAGCCAATGGGGTTTATATCAGGATGGACATTTTTTTTCATAAAAATGTTAACATCTGTTTCTACATTGAAACTTTCATAAATAACTGACAAAATTGAGATCAATGTGTAACTTTTTAAGGCAAGTTAGATCATTATTGTTGCTTTGAATCTTTAACAATTGGTAATGAAGAAATGGTGCAAAGTTAAATTTAATGATTTTGCAAAAACGTGCAGAAACTGATTCAAACTTAACAGGTTTATTTGTTTTAAATTTTAAGTTTTGCATTTATTTGGGAACTCTTTGAAAAGTGGGGCTTCATAATCTATGTATTAATTAATTATCAGACTCAGCATTCCTACCCGATGTCAATCACCTGAAGAAGCTGAGATGAGTTGGTTGAAACATGTTGAAAATGAAGACAACAGTCTGCAAGAAATTAATATATGTTATTAAGTTGTTCAACGCTATTTTAGCCAGAAATAGAGTTTCTTTTTCCTTCATTATTATCTATTTTAGTTTTTTCTTATTCAATTTGTCTACATAAATACAGAGAAAAACTTGTTTCAATTTCATTATTTAAAGATGACATTCAAAGTTTTCTTAAAGGCTCTGGACAACCTAAAAATCATTCAAAACAAAAAAAACACAAAGAATAATTTCAATTTTGAAATGATTTTTTGAATTTTTATTTCCCTTTTTACACCAGAAATTTCTAATTGTTCTAACTGTACAAAAACTGAAAAATGGAAATCCTGAAAGTTAATGTTGCCAATCCAATTATTAACTTGCTTTGCATTAAATCTTTAAACTAGAAAATTAAATAACAATTTCCATCTCTCCTATTTCCTCTTCAGGTGGTAAATCAAATTTAGAAGTGTCAACTAAGTCGGGTGATATAAGATCAACACCCTCACGTTCTCTATGTTCCAGCTCTAAATACGCTTCTCGTAGTGACCACTCTTGTAATCTGAAAAGAAAGAGAAAAAAGTTTTATTTTTATTTTGTTTGTCTGTGTTTTTACGGCATATCAACCATTTTACGTCATTTAATGCCGAGAACAAACATTTTTTTTAAACGTTAGTTTTTGTACACACAGTTTTTTTAATGACACAAATTACACTATTTGACCCATAGCAGGAGGGAATGTGGGGATTCATACCTTTCCCAACAGTATTCTTTTTATTTTGAATGATTCTTCTAATCTTTACCTTTCTTTCCTATTTTGATCTATCTACTTACAAACCTTTACAGATTTTAGTCATTTAAACACAATTACATCAACATTGCTGCTTTGAAAAAAATCTTTCAAACAAAATCATTGAAGAATATAAAAAAAAATTAAATTTTTTCCATTTCTTTTTAAAAGTTTATCCAAACTATTACAGAACTAAAACTATGAATCTCATACCAATCAATTGTAGTCTGACTTGTAAAGATAATTCAAAGGTATTTTTTACCACATGTTAGTGAGTTTTGTAATTATTGGAGAATTCTTCGAGATGAGACTTCATAATCTATGTATTAATTAACAAGACTCAGCATTCCTATCTGTGTCACGGTTAATCACCTGACAAAGGCCAGAAGATAAGTTGGCCGAAATGTGACGAAACAACAACTATGAAGATTAAAAAAAGTTATTCATAGTTGGGTAATGATATTTTTATTTTATGCTATGTGTAATGTTGTACAAACAATTCTAAAAGTATTAATCAGACTATTTTCCCCATCCATATTATTTTCTTTCTCACAGCGTTTTGACTGAATTAATACTTTTAGAATTCATCATACCTCATCTCAAGTATTTTGAAAAATAATTGTACAAAGAAATTAAGAAAAACTGATACGGATTTATGTTGTTAATTGTGGAGTAGTCCCCAGACCCCAGGTTGGGATTATCTAATGAAAAATTCTAAGATTTCTTTGAAAGCCTAATTGTGAAAATTCAATCTTTCTTCTGGTTTTGTACCAAGCCAGCCATGACTGTTTTTATTGGTTTGTTTGTATTTTATGACACATCAACCGTTTTAGGTCATTTAATGCCGAAAACAATCATTCTTGGTACACATTATTTTTTGCCCACACTTAGTTTTTTTAATAACACAATATGCACTATTTAATCCATGGCTGGAGGGAATGTGGGGGGGAGTCGTACCTTTCCCAAGAGTATTAGTTGAAATTTGAACGCAAACGGAACGACTTGGATTCGAACTTGCCTACTACGATTCCAAAGTCCGATTGCCTGTCCAATGGACGACTTCGACTTCCCCAAGAAGACTGTTTGTTTTTAGGCAGTCTTCACAACAAGCTTTTTAGAGGAGGTTAATTAAGTTAGAAAGAAAAATATGAAATTAATGAATTAGTTATATGTCATTGGGTTGTTTTTTGCTTATGTTGGCTTACTTGTTGCTGATCGATCCGCCTGCTTACAAAACAAAGTGACTAGTCAAAGAATCTGGTCATAATGGATTTAAGGGATGCACATGGAGAGAAAGAAAGACAAGAGAAGTATATGAGCTATTGAACATTTATTAATAATTTATAGCTATTACAAAATTTTACAGTTTCTCAATATTCTACTGTTGCAAAAAGATTCACTGGTGAGTTTTTGATTTTTAGATTACAAGTTATATTCTCATTATTATTTATATAATATAAATTTAAGAGAGATAAAGATTGTGTCCTCTTTTTAGAAAAATTCCAAAACTAATACTTACCTCTGGTCAGGTAGATAAGCTAAAAGATATGTGCCTCCAACCAAACAGAGAGTAACGGTAATAAACATTGTCATATTGTGGGAAAATCTGTCCACATCCCTGTCCACCCTATCATAGCCAAAAGTTAACCAATTCTGCAATTCAGAGTTTTAAATTCAATAATTATAAATGAAAATCTGTCAAAGCAAAGCAACCAGACAAACAGTAATAAAAAGATAATTTGCAAATTGACAAAATGGAAAAATGAATTAAAGCAATAAACGAGCATTTGGAAATTTGAAAATATGGGATTCACTATCAAAAAATGAACGATAAAATTACACACATTCACAAAATGAAAATGTAACAAATACAGGTTTTCTCGTGTTATAGTCTTTTGGGAAGTCGAGTAAAGTATACTGTCTCTCTAATTATTTATTATTTTTTGTCGAGGATTTGTTGTTGTTGCAGTTTTTGCACTGCTAATTTTGGTAAGAGTTAATTTTCTTTGTAATAACAGCAAGAAAACTTTAAAATATTATTATTGTTGCATTGGTTGCAATACAGGTGTGTTGTTTAGTATCGAACCCGGTACTGACTGAATTAATTGCTGTCAGTCGGAGATTGTAACCACCACTCAGTCAACCTGCTACGCTACAGACGTTGTCTTTCTGCTATAGTCATTAAAGAGTGCCCACCCTTCTGCAAAGAGAGAGACGGACTTTTTCGCCTAACGCTATGATGATGAATGACAGCAGGCATACAACTGCGAATTTGAGAGTGCTTCTTCTTTGCTTGACCAAATTTCTTTGAGGGCGTACCTAAAATATTTTGCAATTGTCAACCCTGTTTCGCTGTTGGTGAAACCCGGGTAGAACAACTTTTAAACCTACATATAACTTTACTCGCTTTAAAACGTTATGTTTCGGGTTCGCTCCTGTCAGAGGACCAGGATGACTTGACCCTCACCTCAAGCAGCAACTACCCACCGATTTGAAAAGGGACAGCTAGGTTAGGTATATTGCCCGACGCCTGAGGCCCATTGAAAGGTGACTAAATTCAATGAATGCGAATTACCAAATTTTGAAGCTTGCACTCGGTAAAGCAAAAAGGCATTAGAAAATCTACGAATACAAGAAGACATGAGTAGAGTTGTTTTGGGGCCGTTTATATGAGGGTTACAAAAATGAGTAATTGTGTCCATTATCGCAGTCAGTGAGAGTGAGAAAAATAAACAAATAAAAAGCAAGAAATAGATAAACAAACAACAATATTTTTATCAAAATAACAATTTTTAATAATTTGATGAATATTAAACTAAGAATTGTTTTATTTTTCTCGTTGGAATTTATTTTTGATATATTCGGCGCATCATGTTGTGTCGGTTTCGACAATAGTCCAAAAATAAAACAAAAAACTCATTTGTTGTTTGTTTTTTTCTAATTGTAAATTGACTTTTAAACAAGTCACCATAGTATTGTGGTTAATATTAGTTTTATCTACAATATTTGCTTAAATATAAAAGTGGTTTATGATCATAAAACAGTTCTCCGAGTTCACCTTAACAAGGACATAATATAAAAAAAGTAACTTTTAAAACGATCGACTTAGCAGCGTGTGTAATAAATACGAACGTACCTTATCATCTTTTGGGTCGAGGTCTTCGAAATGCTTTTCTAATTGTTTTTGTAAAGAATCTGTTTTTGGTATAGGATCCACTGACGTGATGACATCCTTGTTTTTCTTGGATGTGGAAATTAAAACAATAGGTTGGATATTACGGTAACCAGAGGTTATTTTGCTTAGAGGTCGGACTAACCTACAACACTGCCTCATAAGCGCCGCCATGTTTGGAAAATGGTCTCGTTCAAGTTAAAAAAATCTCTGATATAAAAGAACGAGAATTTGATGAAAGCTTTGTTTTTTTTAATTTTCCAGTGATTTCACTAGTTTTATAAACAATCTCGATAAAAAATAACTAAATATATAAAAAATATTTTTAAAAATTAACTTTCCGAGAGTGAGACTTGTATTTTACAGCATGGCGGTAAATGTATGGACTGAACTAGATTCAGGTATTATTATTGTTTTTAAATTAAATGTCAATACAAACGTTTGATTTATTTTAACTAAGACTTTGTTTTGTTTTCATTGTAATTTAATTATATTGTCAGATTCAACTGCTCTGCATATTAATAGACTTTTAAAAGGTTCGTTAACATTTAAAAGTTTATGTGACATTATTTTCTGTCATTTTTGTCAAAATTAAGTCATAAAATTTGTCGATTGAAATGTTGAATCCTTGTTTTTTTATTTGATTACAGATCAATTTAGTAACTTAGTAAAACTTGAGAAATACAACTTTTTAAAATAGTCATAATTTGAACTGTGTATTGATTGATTGACGCGTTGAGTTATTTTGGAGGGGTTTTGTTGCAATTAAAATAAATAAATAAAATGTGTTGGAATTTCATTTTTATTTTCAAGTAAAATTTAATTTCACTGTAAAAAAAAGGTGATCAATTGTTAATTAATTATCATTCGTAAGTGTTGATATGTTATTTAGTTTTTCAAAGAAATTCAAACAAAAATCACAACAGCTTTCTTAGCAAAGGGGAAAATACACTTGTATTTTTCTTTGACAATATTTTCTTGAAAATGAAGGTAAACAAAAAACAACATGAAAGAAAAGAATTCAAAATAAATTCCTTTTTTTTTTTCATCCACCGAAATTCTTCTTCGAATTTCAAAGCAAAATTTGTTAATTTTCACTTATATAATTCTTTTTTCATATAGAAAATATTTACGTTATTATAAGTTTATTTTTAAAATTAGTTTTGTTAGTCAAATTGAATTTCAAACAACATTGATTTAAAAGACTAGAAATTCTAGTCACTAGAATGTTTTAGTTTTTTTCTTTTTTCTCATTTTTATTTCAGGTATTGTTTTAATCTAAAAACTTATAAATGCAAATAATTCATTTATACTTATTCGTGTTCATTTTTAGAGTGAAGAAGAAAAAGAAAAAACTAAGTCAATTAAATGGAAAATTT
The DNA here is from genome assembly GCA_036873565.1 of Xipholeptos notoides. Classification (NCBI taxonomy): domain Eukaryota; kingdom Metazoa; phylum Mollusca; class Cephalopoda; family Idiosepiidae; genus Xipholeptos; species Xipholeptos notoides. Next base: position 6,476 of record JAYKTE010377820.1, read on the forward strand.
GTTAATTTCTATAAAAATAAAATCAAGGGGGACAATTCTTGGGGATGTTTTTCTGGAAAAAAAATCCTTCATCAAAAAAGCTTTGAACACCGAAATTATTAGTAATGAAATGCCACACAACACAAAACTTGTTGCATGCACACATTCAAAGATCGTATTCGTATACCGTTAATAGAAAATGATACTTTTTTCCCTTTAAAACCTTTTGAATCATCTCCTCTCTTAACTTTTCTTTCTGGCTGTAGAACTTTTTGAACGGTAGGTAAAGTTTAAGATTAAGCGTCAAATCGTATCAGTAGAAGAAAAGATATTTTATCTTGTAGATTTTGGCGTGCTAAACAAGAATCTGCTAACCATTTTCGGGGCAATTCATCCCCTCCTAGCCCTAACTATAATGATTTGTTACAAAAATCAATTCCAATCCCAACGCACAACTCTGACTCAACCCCTAACCCTAATTCCAACCCTAAATACGATGGGATGTTGATGTGATTTCATAGAGCATGAGTTATCTTTCTTTGTAATGTGACACTCAAACTTTACTATACCAATTATTTTACAAGTTGACCCGTTGAAATCTAACCCTAACCGTAACTTAACGTAACCTAATCAAATCGTTCACCATGAGACTGGTCAACTTGTAAAATAATACCATTTGAAATTGTATTGTTTAATGTTTAGTGGCGAATCGTTTTTTTTTGTTAGTAATGGATATTTTTTTGCATGCCTTGATTTTATCGTTTTCATAAAATGATAATCAGTTTTTTTTGTTTTTTTTCTATTTTATTTCCTAGATTAATGAGTTCCAATGGATTATATATCTTATATAATGTGCTTATTCATTGCACAAATTCTACACATTCAAATCAAATAAAATCAAATGGCTGGAAATTCTGTTTTCTCTAGCCAAAAACGAAAATTTGCATACACGACCACAGGTGGGGAAAGTTGTCCTTCTGTTAAACAACCTTTAAAACGAAAAAAAAGCAAAGAAAATATTGCGACCGGAAAGCCTGAGGATTTGGATGAATGGGACGATGACTTGAAATTAACCCAACAAGAATTAACTGATCTTGATGTCGCTGCTTCCCAAGCTTACATCCAAAGGACAGCCACCCATCCAGGGACTAGTCATGCTCCCACAGATCTTATACCAGCTCCGTTCAAACCAGCTCTGCACCAGATTAGGGGCCCACAACAAAATGAATCAAATATATCAATTCCAAAGTTGGTCAGACATTCCTCATCAACCACATCCTCATCCAGTACATACCCTCTCTCATCTTCTACATATGAATCCTTTAGCTCAAATTCAAGCAGTAATGGTCCAAAGGCTGGCCCACTGTCACATCTCACTAAAATGGGCAGCAACACCTTTGCAGCTCCTAGTGGTCAAAAGTTTGTCGCAGGAGCCAGTACCACCCTCCCGAATAACTTGATGACAGAACTGGAAAACTTGAGAGAAGAAATGAAAAAGGTAAACATTGTATTCCATGTTGAAGGCTTTGATAAAATTTTAAATGACTAAAAATGCAAGTAGGTTACATCATAGATTTGAAAAAAATGATTAAAAACTAAAAGTTAATAGCAGTACAGGCTTGATAATACTTAAGTTAGTGTTTCAAATTTTTGGACTATTATCTCCATTTCTATTATTATCATCCCAACATTTCTGCCTATGAACCCTTCGGCCTTCTTCAGGTGATCCAACTTTGCATGCCATCATCGGGAGCTTTTATCATATGGTAAATTTAACCCGATGACGGGATTAACTGTTCTCATTCTGTTGACCATGAATGGATGGTAGTGGTAAGTCTTGCAATATATTTTAAGTAATCATTGCCTACATTTCAAGACTTAACACTATTGCCTGGTCATGGTTAATGGAATGAGAACAGTCTATCCTGTAGATTGGTGTAAGAGTTAAGTTCAAAGTTGTGTGAAAGCTCCCAATTATAACATAATGGTTCTCAAGTTCTATCACTTGAAGAAAGCCGAAGAGTTCCTTAACCAAAATGTTGTGAAGATATCAATAATAAAGATGACAAAAATTCAATACGCAGATTATCAAGCCTGATATCAAGGATTCTGAAAAAGAAGTAAATAAGTTAATTGGTCCAAGTAGTTTGTCTAATTAGGGAACGGAATTTGTTAGCTATTTAAAACCTAATTAAAACAAAAGCTTCTTTATATTTAACTAACATGTATTTTTATTATTATAAAGAAAGAAGCTTTTGTTCTTTTAAATCTAAAGCTAAATAGAAGACTTTCATTGAATTCTTTGATTTCCTTCTTCATCAAACTTCTATGTTTCTCACATTAGCATAGTGAAAATATGTTAATTATCTTTTTTCTCTTTAGAAATATTACAATCTGTACAAACCTGATATAAGATGTGAATGGGTCGCAAAAGAGTCTAGTTAAGAAGTAAGCACTAAGTTGAAAGACCAGCCCAGAACATATTCCCCACCCCAAACTCCAAGGCCTAGTGCCAAATTTTGTATTTTTTATACAAAATAAATATCATACTTATTGAAAATCCTAATAGTTTATACATAGTCTAATTATATTATCTTAATAAATACATTTTCAGAATAAGAAAAAGAAATTAGAATTTTCTATCTTTTTTTAATTATTTTTTTATCAAGATTTCTGCTAAATTAAGGTAGTTGATAAACAAAACTAAATATTTTTAAGAATAAATGATGTGTAGGTATACACACCTATGCACCATTTATTCTTTAAAATATTTAGTTTGTTTATAAATCTATGTATATTTTATTGTAGATAATATTTCAGATTTGAAGATTCTTTATCAAATCTTGAAGAACTGTTCCTTTTTGTTGATGGACAAAATAAACAGAAAAAATAACGTCCATTAATAAAAAGAAGATTCAAAAAATAATTTTTAAATTCAAAATATATGCAATAAAAAATATGTGTATATATATATATATATATACGTATGCATCGTTGAAGCCTTTCTACTTATCAATTTATTCTAATCCATTACGCAATGCTTCAAGCAAATTATAAATTACTTTCAAATAATTTTGACTGTAAACAAACCAGAAAATTATTTGTTGGAACTCTCAGGTTTGACCAAAAAGTGTCTTTAAGTTTTTATCCTTAATATGAATTAAACTTTGCTAAAGAATGTTGTATTTAATGTTGCATTTAATTTTTTCTTATATCATTATATTATAATTCATGATTAACTTCATCCAACAATACTGAAGATCAAAACTGCTGAAAATAACATCAAGATATATGAGGATTGATATTTTAAATATTTTCTACACCTAAAACTATCATCTTACAAATGCAATAATAGTAAAACAAATTTAACAGCAATTTTAGTGTGTTTTTTATATCAAATCAAAACATTTTATTTTTTATTTTTTCAACAGTATGAAATATTAAAAACTGAGATGTACATGAAAGAGGGTCATATAAAATTTCTTCAGGAAGACTTGCAACGTCGTGAACAGGAAGTCTCCAAACTCCACCAAGAAAAAATACAAGCAGAAACCCAGGAGCGCAATGAAAAAGAGAAGAATCTCAAGACAGAAGTTGAGCATCTCTCAGTGGAGCTTCAGTTCAAAAACCAAGAAATCTATCGTTTGAAAGAAAAATGCCTTGAGATAAAGCCTAGTATCAGTAGCTCAAACAACAATACAACATCATCAGGAGCCTCGAGCCCTAAAGTGAGAAGGTTATTGGTAGAAAGGCCCTCTTCTTCTCACCTTAGTACACCACAAAAAATTAAGGAAGAGAAGATTGACATTATTACCAGTCCTGAAAAATCCAGTAAGTTGTTTGTATAATATAAATGGAGAGGTATTAAGAATTTAAGAGTTATTCTTTACTTGGGTTTCACTATTCAGATCAGAGAAATACTTATGTAGACATATATATAATGTCAATTTTCTATATTCTGCAATTTTAGTAATTACAACCATATTTGGTCTATCTCTGATTATACCAATTTTGCCTTTTCCTTTGCATCAGTTTCCACCATTCCTTGCTATATCCCTTAAGATCCCCAGAATATAAATTATAGAATTATATCTATGTGTGTTATATATATGTCAAAAATATTATTTTAAAAGCCAGAAAATGCAATATCAATTTAAAATTCATATTCTTAATAATATGTCTAATGCTTCTAACACAGCAAATATCCATCTCTCTCTCTCTCTCTCTCTCTCTCTCTCTCTCTCTACCCTCTACAAAAAGGTGTTCTCCTGATGATCCTGATGGTGAAACCCGGGTAGAGAAACACCTAACCTACTTATATA
>JAYKTE010377931.1:0-10774 GCA_036873565.1 Xipholeptos notoides
GTAAAATTAAAATTCTTTTTAATGAAACTTGTCTGAATAATATTTATATATATATATATATATATATAAATTACTGGCAATTTACTTAGTGGAAAAAGTGAATAAGTATTAATGAATAAATAAAGCTGATCTAAATGAGATAGAATTAGCAAGTTTTATATCTGCCAGTGTCTCTCTGTTTGGATCAGGAAAAATGTTAAAGCAAAAGTTTTAAAGCAAATAGGTATCCATAATTTAAAGCAGTATTTTATATTTTTGACTGATAAAAGAAATCCTTTATTTCGTTTTCCCCTTTCGTTGTGAGATGCTTTATGGGAATATTTTGTTTATTTAGACGATTTTCAGCTTACAATGTTAGATCAAACACCACATGAAATTTGTCTCAAGGTGTTTTAACTTTGGTATTACCTGACATGTCTGAATTCATGAGCACTTTTTGATATAAATATATATAAATAACAGTGAAATAAATATTAGAACAATTCCTTTATTCATTTGAACATCAATTTCAGTTATACTTAGTTACTAAAAGCATAGAATGTTTAACTAACTTTAGGTTCAACTGGCCCAGTATGGATGAATAATTCATACAGATTTTAATATTAAAACGAACCCTAAATGAGAGAGTTTAATGAATAAATGTTAATTCATGATAGGTTTGTGATTACTAAAAATAAAAAAAAACAAGTGATGAATAAATTTGGGAGAAACTAAGTTGAGTGTAATGCTAATAATTTAGCGTTTTTTTAAACATTTATTTATCTCCTCCAACCTCTTATGTAATTCAAGAATCTTTTCCTATTACCTAGCAACCAAAAATGTGAATTAACAATGATCAGCTGTTGCCACTCGTTGCCTAGCAGTATCAGCTTATTTCTATGAAATTCTTCAAATCTGTTATCCATCAATTTTAATTCTGATCATCAGCTTTGCAATTGAATTCTCTAAACAGAATACATATCATGTTTACAGGCATCAATCATAGGTGCTTGAAATGCAAATGATTGACTTGTTGTAAAATAGCATAATTATAAATGCAAGAAAGCATGCATTTGAAATATGGATTACAATAACTAGACGTACAGCATATAATATATAAAAGAATAATATAAAATCAAATATATATATAATATATATATATATATAAATGTATGTGTATGTTTGTGTGTGTGTGTGTGCAGATTGATAGGTAGATGGATAGACAGACATGTAGTCAACATTTAAGGATTATTAAAATCAATCTAATAAAAAATAAATATTTGTGTTATATACATATTGGCTCTACTAACATTTTTGCTTGCAATTTTTCAAATTTTATGTCAGCTTTTCAGATTTATAATTACTTTTTAATAAAAACTTTTTGTATATCTCATTGTTATTTATGTGACTTCTCTTATTCTAAAAAGAGTCACATATAAGGAAACAACAAGTTTATTGGAAAAAAGATTAAAATTTCCTTAAAACATTTTTAACTAAAAAATTTCATATATAATCACAGATTTATAAAAATCATATTTAAATATATATTTATGAAAAAAACAAAAGAATAGTGGTAGTTTTTTATTGTGCGAACAAATACTTTAAAAATAGTGTTGCGCCAAGATTAATTCCACCTTATGTTATATTTACTTACATCAAGAGTTCTCTAAACCTTTATACCTTGAGAAACCTGGATTATCAAGATAGAAATGTCAGTGTTTACTTAATGGTATCTGGATAGTATACATTCATCTCCATTAGATAATAAAAAGTGATAAATTTTATTAAATGCGTTATGGTTGCTTCTGTCTTGTATGTTTATACATATGTTTGCATTTTACTCCTCTGTATTTCAGACCACCTCTGTTTATACAAGGATTGAATTTAGAAATTTGTTTAAAAAAAGAATGGTAGGATATGGCAGCTGTCAGTTTGTAGTTAGTTTTGTCTATCTCTTGCCTTTAGACAGCAGTTGCAAACAGGGTTCTGTTGATGTTTCAATTCCTTTTCAAAGCACCTGGTCAGCATCACCTTAGTGACTAGCCATAGTAGCAATTGTAATAACAATCAAAGGTATTTTAAGTTGATGTTAAAAATATATAGAAATATTATTTACAAGTTTAGTTTCACAATTTATCTGAGATACTATTAATACATATTGATGTATTGACCTAAATTTGGTTGATATATTTCTAATGTTTCTCAAATGAAAAGTTATTTTTTACATTAATTACATTTACATGAAATTACATGAAATTATTACTAACACATATTATGAACTATTTTCTTCCCCCTAATTTTTATCAAAAATTTTAAAAAATATTGATAGTAAAATAGGGTTGCTTTACTTTAGTAAAAGCTACTTACCTTTGCTTTTAATCACTAATTATTGGCATGATACTGCAGTTGCAATCTATTTAGGCAGTTTCGGGCTGAGTTCTGAGATATTGCTTGATTCTGAGATTCCTGCAAGTGTTTTAGAATTTTGGGGCAATAAGTACAGCTATTGATTGTTTAAAACCTTTCACTCTAACTCTCTAATGTACATGATGTCTTACTAAGGCATATCATAGAATTTTATCCTCTTCACTTTGTATAAACTATTGTCTTTCAGGATGGCTTGTTCTGTCTCTTATTTAACTCAAAACACACATACATTAAAATTTATTAACACCATGCATGGCTTGTAAAAAATTCAATTGTGCAGGAAATTTCCATATTTACCCCTTACCAAACCCTTTGGGGTCATAACCTGCATGGACGTAGTAGTAAACACCTATCCAGAAAAAAAAATTTTTTTAAGCAATCAGAAAACTAGAAACAAAAAACAAAAATCCTCAAACTTGAGCCAGTTTAGGAGTATATAAGGCAGGATATACCATTCTTCACCAGAGAAACACTAATAAAATATCAGCACAACTGCTACATGCATGAATGAACAAATTGACTCTCTATTTTTATTACAAACATTATTCCCTTTCTCTCTCACACTTATAATTCCTTTCTTCCTGTTTTTTAATTTTCACAAGAACAACTTGTAAACATTATTGCATAAAAAAGTTAATTCCTTTGTTCTTGCTAGAAATAAACAAAAGTTTATTTTACCTCATTTGTAGTGTATTTCTTTCTTATTTATTGTTAGGGGAATAGCACAAAGTCCCCCACAGGCTTGTGTTAGAATATGCCTTTATAATTTTTTTTAGTTTACCTTATTCCCAGAAAAGTTGTAACACATAATTATAAATATGCAGAATGGACTCCTAGATTTTTGTAAAGGAAATTTTACATTTATTTGAAATATCCTTTTAATGGAATGTAAGTTTCTTCTTGAGGAAGACATTATTAGCATGAACTGTTATTTTCACTGAATGCAAGTTATTTCATTTATTTGGCATAGAAATCTATAAATTATTTTTAGATCAAGGTACAACTGATGATTATATAAAAACCCTTACTTTCATTGAAATATCTCTGGAATTTAGGATGAATAATTATTGTTCCTTAAAATAGAAATATTTATTATGATGATATTTATTTAGAGTCTTAAAAATAAAATAAAATATAAAGTAGAAATATATTGAATTAGAAATCTAAAACAAAAGATAGTAATATATTAAAATGTCCTTTATAGGAAGTAGTATTGCAAATTGGTCATCTTAGAGGTTATTCTGCTTATTCACTGGTTATACGCTTTTAGAATAAAACATTATTTTCATGTTAGCCTTCAAGCAAAATAAATGTAAACAAATATAAATATTTATTTGAATACTTCATTTAAATATAATTTTTACATTTATTGTTCTGTTACTTTATCTAATTCTAGTTATCTTTCATAGGCTAACAGATGAACAAATCTCTATGTACTAGTATACCAATTTTACTGTAGTTTTAATCTCTGCTTGAGGAAATTGAACATGCATTAAACATTAGATTTGTCCTATAGATTATAAATTAAAAGTATGTATAAATAATATCTTTCTTTTAATACAAGAAACCAAATAGAATTAATAAAAAACAGAATTCTTGTTATGAAATATCTGCTTCATTGTACTGTTAACTTAGTTTTCTAAACATTAATACCCATATATTTGCTCTTTACTGCATTTTATATCCCTGTTTCTGTTTGATCTGTTGTTTAAATTTTCATATACTTCAAGGTGTATAAGAGTGTAAAATATTTACAGTTGATCGTGAACTTATTTCATCATAAAAATGTTTATTTGAATTTTCTGCTTCCTAAGAAATAACGAATGACCATTTTCAAAAAGAATTGTGAAACATGTATTTTTATAAAACATACCATCTTTATATCAGCATTTTGTTCCTAATTTTAGTATTTCCTGATACTGGCATTTCTTATACTTTATTAAAATAGAAAGAGCTGTTGAAAGCACAGAAGAGACATGACAAGGTTCGCAATCATATTTTGCATCATAGAAAACAACTTACAATCAAAAACTATTAATTACACCAATACATTTAAAAGAAAACCCAATCAAACATGAAATTTCCTTCATATTTTTAAAAATATGCTGAAATGTCCATACTTTAATATATTTGCTTCAATAATTTTTCAATTGGGATTGAATGTTGGTTAGAGGTGTTTGATTTTCACGATCATATTGGAGGCTCTGGCCTATGTTTCCATAAGATATTTTCATATGTCTAGAACTAGTATAATTGAATAAACTTATTTTTATTCGAAACTTCTTTTTTTTCTAATTCATCTCTCTTTCTTTGATAAGCAGAGAAGTTGCTCACATATACCTATTTATAAGGATGTACAAATGATTATTATAATTTTATATGGTTTTGAGTCTGCCTGTATGTAACTAATGTATGATATTGATAGTATGGAATACAGCATTAAAATATATCTTAAATAAATATTTATAATTTAATAAATTTTCTACGTACCTTATATAAGTAAGTAATTAAACAAATAAATACAAAAAATACTTATTTATGGAATACGATTACAATTATGTTTAATTAGCTATAATTGTTCATCTTTATTCATATTAATGAATTAATCTAGTGGCTTTCCAATGATTCTATTTTTTTAATTCGTTTTGATTTTGAATTAATGTTATTTTATTTTTAATTGACAGTTATTCTAAAACTGTTGTGCTGTTCTATAACCAATTTATCCAAGAATTTTAATTGAACCCTGGACACCACTATGAAAAATCTCTATAGATTTAAAGACTTTTTACTTTTTGTGTTTTTAATGGTAAATTGCCCTTGCGCAAAAATACCAGGGCACAAAATGTTTCCACTAATAATAATAAATATAAAATAAAATGATAATGAAAAAATAAAATAATAACTTTCAAAGGCACTTTTTGCATAGCGAGGACATAATTGGCTGAGTCTTCTTTTTAGTCCTTTTTGGAATTTGTATTTATATTTTTCTCATTATGTAGTGAATATTTGTTAATGAAACCTATATGAAATATGTTCCTTAGTTAATTCTAAAGACTTTTCATTTTTATAGAATTTAAAAAATGTTCATTTGAAGAAGTTATTTAAAAGTTTTTGATTGAAAAAAATCAGATTTTCTTATTATTCAGACAGGCATTAAATGAGATAGTTGCCCAGTTGTAGAATGAGGAGAGGTACAGATGCAGAGGGAGTGTGTAAGGGCATACGTCAAAACCAGTAGGGAGTAAAAATCTAATGTTTGATACATGCAGTAATCAATATTTATCGTTACAAGTTCAAATCACTGTATTTGGAAAATGAAACATACAGTTGGAGTAACACAAGTGAAATATTGTTACAGAATAAATATAAATTCAATACAAATAAAATCTATTCAATATGCTTTCCATTTGAATCAATTATAAGATGAAGAGTCCTTGAAAATGACTTGCAAGAGTCACAAATCATATCTTGGGGCATTTCAATCATTCCTTCCATAGTTTTGTCCTCAGTGCCTCCAAACTTGTATGATGTGTTGCTGAGACCTTGCTTTCCATATACCTCCAGATACCAAAATTGAGAGGATTCAAATAGATGTGATGAAGGGGACTATTCCTCTTTGGAAATGAAATTGGGAATATTGGTTGAGAGCCACTCCTGCATCTTTTTAGTTCTGTGTGAGTGTGCAAAATTTTGTTGAAATGTCCAAGGAAGTTTTTTGAAGTGTTTTTTTCCCAGGGCATCAATGAACCAACAAGGATGTAATTTTGGTAATTCTCTTGGTTCATTTTGTTGCCTTGTTTGATGAAAGCCAGAAGATTTCTTCCAGATTTGGTAACGGCGGCCCAGACCATCACTGACGCCACTCCTTGGGCTGCCTGAGTGACTCTTTGTGTTCTTACTCTCCCCATTACATCAACAAACTCGATCATTCTGGAGATTCACTTGGTGTTGAATGTTGAATACTTTTTCATCTCTGAAAATGAGGTTAGGAAGCGTGCTGCGTAGTAGTACCAGGCCTTTCCCCACCCATGACACAATATAGCTCATAAAATGCAGAAAAATAATAATTTTTCATTTTTTTTATCAAGTGCTCATTTTATCTAATAAAATAACTTTTAGAATAAATGACTAAAGTTTATTTAAAACGTTTAGATTTTAATTTATTAATTTTTAAAAGCCAGCATGTGTAAATCTGTATGTGTGTTGCGTGCACAATGTGCATGTTTGTATAATAAAATGCATTATTCTAAAAAATTTTAAACTTTCAATAACATTGTTTAAAGTTTAAATTGTTTTAAAAAATTTCTATTCATCCAATTTTTCTATTTTTTTTTAGATCTTACGTACAATTTTATTGTCTTTCTAATACAATAGAAATAATTTACCTGAATTTTTTTTTTATCGAATGTTAACCTTATAAGATAAGATATCATTAATTGCTAAATAATAGATAAATTTGATTTTCTAAAGTTTCCTCTAGAAAATATTTTCCTTATGAACTAGTATTTATTTGTAATCATTGCCACTTTAGACAAGAGTGGGCTTAAAAGCAATGATATTCAAGGCATAAATTCATATTCACTTATATGCTAAAAAATGTTTTGTACTACATCATCAGAAGTTGCAGTTTGATTTTTCTCCAAAATTCAGCAAAGTGAATAGATCTAATTTTATTCGAACACATCCTGAATATTGTTAAACTTGTAGCTAAATTTATATTGAATTGAACCCAACTAAAAAAAACTTTTGATTCGATACATTTTTAGATATTTTGTGATGCATTGTGATCTTGCATATTTAACTAAAAATAAAATGCACAAATATTTTTATAAAAAATCATTTTGTAGTGATATAAGCATTCCACATATGCTTCTCTTTAGATTTATTACCAAAATGATGAGGATAGAATAATCAAGATAATGTTATGTGCAATGTTAAACTTAAACACAGATTAAAGTAAACGTTTTTACTGATCACCATTGTACAATCTTGTCATCATTACAGAAAAATTTATCCAACAATTTGATTATAAAATATTAAAAATTACAATAAAAATGCAGTTTTTTTCTTAACTTTCTCCTGACATGCATCATTCCATCCCTCACTCTACTATTTTCATCCTTTAATTTTTTTTTAAATAAATAAATTCTTGCAAAGTTTGAGGTTTGTTTTGATAAACATTTAGCTTTGGCCTTCCCCATAGGTATAAATCCACAATACTTAAATTAGGAAAATTTGGCAGCCAAATGTTTTTTCAAAAAAAAATTATTCAAAAAGTGAATTTTAATGTTCATTGAATGGCAGCATCATTCTGCAGTGCTATTTATTTTCAGATAAAGCAGATAATGAAAGATTTACTGTGACTTTCTGAATGCACTGGACTTTTAGTTTGTTTTGTTTTTTTACAGTATATCAACCTTTTTGGTCATTTAATACCAAGAAAAATGATTTTTTATATCTATTCTTGTAAACAGGTGATTAGCAGAACATTAGGTATACTATTTAAAAATTTAAATATGATTAATTAATTGCAAGTGTATTGATTATTAATTTATACAAATTCAAAAGTTTATAGATCAAGAACTAACAAGCCATTAATAGATTATTTTTTCATATAAACTATATATATTTGTTTACTGTTTATATATTGAAATATAATGCACACATTCACACACATATAGGAATAAAAGTACATTTGTTTATTCAGTTTTTATTTGTATTTTGCCACATTTATTTTATATATGTTTAATTATAATTTTATACATTTTTCATGTCTTGAGGTCTCTTTCAAGGGAATATAAAAAACTAATATGTAAATTAGTAGTATAATAAAATAGAAAAGGTATACTTTTATGGCCACATTTTTCAAATTAAGTGGTTATATCATTTATATAAAATTTGTAATGTTTTCAATATAATATTATGGGTTCTTTCTTATATAAGAATGAATAACATTTTTGTCAAAACTTTTTTAGGTCTGTCATATTTTCTATCACTTCAAATGGATTTTTATCAGTTAAATAGAGAAAAAAAAAGCAAGATTTCATTTAACTTCTGATATACTAATGTATTGTCGTACAAATGTTTTACTTTGAGACATTTTAAATAAGGGGTAAAGTTGACTTAATAGTCTCCTGAGTCCAAGACCAACGTCTTATTCATAACCCACCACTAAAAAGCAGTGTTCACCTCTTTTCTGATCCATCTCATTGGTCATCCCAATCTCTACATTATGACCTTTGTTTTGTGGTCACTTATCAAGAAGCTTCTGAGCAGTCATGAGTTGGTTCTTTTGTGGAGATAGTGGTCTTGATGGTTAGGTTACCCTCATGCCGTGTTGTGGAATTAGACTCGCTGGTTTGTGGTTTGTGTATTGGTTATCTTCTACCATCATATCTATGTCAGATATGTCATCTGCCATCACTATGTCATCATTCATTTTTTCCACGTCCATCATTTCACCCATGTCACCTGGGGATGTGCTGTCCTCTATTCTCTGGCTTTGAGGAGGTGATTGAGGGGATAGTTGTATGGGCGAATAGTGTGGCATATTCACAACAAGTAGGATTTTATGGAGACACTGACAATTATATCTTATTTATCTTTGATTACTTATATATTGCTTATTGAGGTTAAAGTGAAACCCACTGCAATTAATGAAAAAAAGAGAGGACAACTTTTAATTGAATAAGATGCAGTAATATTTATTCATAAATGTATTATGAAGGTAGGTTTATTCATACTTCTTTGCCATTGCAATGACCATGTCATAGTTTAATAAAATATTCAAACAATATTACAAAGTAAAAAATATATAAATAAAAAGAAAGCTGTTTGGATAAAATTAAATAAGGACCCTGCATAGAGAGATCAGCAAATAAACTATAATTTGTTATGGTTAAATGCATTCAAATCATGTAAATGTCTATTGACTAAAACTTGGTATTTTTTGTTTTTCCTATTTGACTAATTTTTTACTCCACATCACAAGGAACAGTTTTTCATCAGCATTATTTCAATAACCATTGAAATAATTGGTGCAAATAAATTTGTAGAACAGACACTAGATTAATGAAAAAAAAGTAGTTAATTTTGTTTTATAATTATTGAGCTTCTGTCACAATTTGGGTGAATTTATAATCTATGGCAGGAGACAAATAGGTTGTGATGAAAAGATTTATCATTTCTGATTAACATCAATGTATGAAAACTAAAATAAGGATTATTTTAACAAAAAGGAAACAACAATGCAGATAACCAAGAAGGAATAAAAGGGAATCCAAAAAACATAAAATAATTTGAAGGGAAATAAATAAATATCATTCAGAGAAAAAATTAAAAAATAGCTATATGAAGAAAATAAAATAAAATAATGATTTTTAAGAATAAAGAGAAAATATACTTAGAAATGGTGTATTGAAAAGAAACTGAATTGATTCTCTGATTAGGAAAAAGCAATAAATCAATGAAATTAAAAGAGAATATATAGGAATAAAAAAATGGAAGAGTGGAAGTCCAGGAATCAATGGATAAATGCTTGGACTTTGGGATTGTGAAGTTCAAATATCAGTGCTTCTGTTATATTCACATTCCAGCTAATATCTTCCAGAAAGGTATGAATCCTTTTATTACCCCTAGCTATGGATTAAGTAGTAGAATTCAATCAATATGTTGAGGAAAAAAAGATGTTTATAAAAAATGATTATTCTCAGCATAAAACGACCGAAAAGTTAATATATCATAAAGACCAAATGCCAAACCAAAAAAATGAAGAATAGAAAACTACAACATTCTTATCAACAACAACAGATACATGAAAGGAAAATGAAATATCATATACAGGGTCTAACAGGTAAATCCGTACAACTTCTTATCACATGTTTTAAGATTAATATCTCAGGCTATAATAAACAGAGAGTTATGAAATTTTGAGTATATTTAGAAAGTACAATAAGAACAATGATTTCATTCAATGTAACCCCCTTCAGCTGTTATTATGCTTTCAATACGTTTACGGAACTTGGATACAGCGTTAACGATCTCAGGCTTTTGCAATGAATCCACAGCCTTCTTGATGTCTGTCTTCAGCGTTGTTATACTTCTGTGTGGCTTGTCACATGCCTTAGCCTCAATTCGCGCACAAAAATAATAATCTAAAGGGTTCAGGTCTGGCGAATTTGAGGGCCACAATCCCTTGTTCCAGAACTGCACATTTAACCCTTCGAGAAGATTGGTGGTCCTCTTCGCTGTGTGGGCTGGAGCCGAGTATAGTTGAAAGACAAACTGTTTGCCACTAGCCTTATCCTTCATCCAGGGTATTATTTTCTCTTCTAGAACTTTGCAATAGACAACAGCATTGACTTCTTCC
>JAYKTE010378042.1:0-10774 GCA_036873565.1 Xipholeptos notoides
AAGGCATTGAAAACTAGTTCTACTGCCAATAAAAGACAACAATATTAAACAAACTTAAAGATTATTCCACTGTTTGCTATTATTGAAAAATAATAACAAAAATATGAGAATTGAAATAAGTGAATTACAGGTGAACCTCAAGAATAAATCATGTTACCTATATTTTGTAATATTTCTAATAAACATTATGCAAATTTATCTTTTATTAAGATTCTAGTCAAGAAAATCAAATGTAATTTACTTCACTTCAAATTTGGTCAGTAAGATTTATATTACATATACATAAATATAAAGCTGATAAACCTTAAATGTATAATACTATCATATCTAGAAAATTCTTGGTTAATTTCTAGATTCTGAAATGACTGGCAACTTGGTATGGATTCTAGTAACACTAAACTTCATTTTGCAATCAGACATAAGCAATACAAGTTTAAAACAATTGAAGTTCAAACAGGTTCTAGGTGTGTTGTCTTATAATCAGCATTATCAAAGAACCTGGCCTAAAACTATTATTTCTAAAACAAAAAATAGCATTACTATTACTAAAACAGATAGTCAATTAACTCATATGAAAGATTCCAAGGTATAAAGAGTAAAATAAAATAATCAATCACAATGTCATTAAGGGTTTAGTTTGCAGTTCAAGAGCATACTAAATTTGATGAAAGGTGCCTGAAAAGGGATAGATATGACAGTATTAAGATATTAAGAATATAGAAAGCAAATGAAAGTGTATTAGTCATGAAAAGTCATAGTAGTAACATCCATAATAATGCATCTATGAAAATGGCTACAAATTGTTATATTTATTTTTGGGACATAGAAAGGAAAGATATAGATTTATATTCTTTGAGCGATTGGTTATGGGGTGAACACAAAAACTGCTGGAATGAGCATGAACCAAGCTTGATTACTGCTTTGATGTTTGAGTCAGAAGAGGATCACACATTAAATATCAATGAAATCAACCAATCCCACATGAAACTTGGTTCCAAAATTGTAAAATTATTTATGCAACTTTTGATATTATAAATATTTGAAATGGGGGAGTGTTTTTTTGTGTTCATCATATAGTTCTCACATTGTATTTCTATAAACAATTTTCTAAGAAATATTTTTCTGATGTATATTCTTCTATAAATTTTACACTTACAGAAGAAGCTTTTTCATTAAATTACTAATATACATTGATACACTGCTGAACAAAGAAATAGAAGCAGAAAATGGGTGAAAAGTCTGAAGTACAAATAAAAAGCATGAAAAGTGAAAGTGGAAAATCCAAATATAGAAAAAAAAAATGTTTAATAGGTTCAGAACTTTAAAAGGTTAATGATGTGACTTGTTCCTTAAACCCAGATGCTGAACATGAAAGGAACCCTGCACAACAAAGGTTTTAACAACTGCAGGGTTATGGGGGGTTTGGTAATACTCTTTGGTCCAGGAGCTATAGTTAGAGCTAGGGTCTCACTTTAAAGAAAAAAGTAATCAGTAAAATCAAAAAGAATCCTTCAGTTATTAAAAAGCAAACAAACAAACAAAATATACGAAGCATTCTAGTTTGTTTTTATTATCTCCACTTCAAAACATGTTTAGCAATTTTTGCAATTATCAAGTATCTTACACAATTTTTCTGAAATTTAAACAAAATGTTATCTCCATAATCTAAAAGAATATAATTCCCTGCCACAAAAAAAATAGTTGTGAAAGGAAGTGTCTGAAGAATCTTTAATGAGTTTTGAACAGAGTTTTTGCAAGAAAAAATTTCTTGATACAAATTAAAACATTCAAGTTAATTGGTAAAATCTAAAACCAACCGAAAAAAAACAAAACAAACTATTCAACACAGCAAATCATAAAAGTCTTGATTAGATAGTGAACTGGAAATAAAAAGCAGTTTAAAAATACAAAAGTTATAAATTGCAAACTAAAAGTCGTTCTTTCACTTAATTTTAGTTACTCAATCTGTTCTATTTTTGAAAAATCTTACACAGTGAAAGTAATAAATAACAAAGTTTTAAAAAGAAACCAAAAAAAAAATCCTTGCAAAATGCAACTTGAACTCTGTTGTCTTTGACCTCATTAAGCTTACTAATGCACAGCAGCTTTCTTTTTGAATCATTAAGCTATCAAAAGTTTTTTGTTCTTAATTGAAATAGAAGAAATTATTGTAAAAAATTTTGGGATGTTTCAAAAATAAAAAAACAACTTTTAGAATGTCCTCTTAAAAATATTAAAAAAACTTGTTGCTGTAAGAATTACAGTAATAAAATAAGGTAACAGTAATATATTCTTTCACATAATTCATCTAAACTGATTGATATTTTTCTTAATTACCGTATTCAAGACAATTTGTAATAGTGGTTAGTAATTATCTATTGAAATAACCAGAGTTATAAAGGATGTTCGGATAAACCATCAACTTTAACAAGAGACTAAAAAAGTACTATTACAAGGATTGTTCCAAAAGTAATGCCACCTATATTTTAAAGTTATCTTTTAAAAGTTGAAGACCTACAAAGACAGGAGTGGCACCATTAAAACGAGCAACCTTTTTTACTCCAGATTTTTTTTTTTATACATCGTCACTAGCATTCTCAATGCACTTTTGCCAACAATGAACGCGAAGGTCAATTTTGCATCTGGGGTGCGCTTTGTCACTCACACCTTTGTTGCCACTCTAAAATCGATGAACCCATCTTTTAACTATGCTGACATCAACTGCATCAGCTTCGTAAACATTCATCAGGTGCTAATGATTGTTGATTGGTTCAATTTTTTCTGCATGGAGGAATTTAACGATGCATCTCTGATTCTGACATCTCTCCACAACAGGGGTTGCTAGAGTCTCACGCTGTCAATATTTACAACAGAGAAATGAAACTTTCAAGTAAATTCCCTCTGATCCATTTGTGTGGAATAAAAAAAAATATGAAGCAATACTTTTGTAATTCTGGTTTTTGAATGCACAAAACCAATTTCATTATTTTGGTTATCAAAAAAATAATTGATTAAATAATTATTAGTAATATGTCGTACTTTCCTAATAGTTTAGTAAAATAATTAACAAATAGACATATTCAGAGATTTAAATTCTAAGATAATCTCAATTATCTTTTAACAAATCATGATTTTCAAACAAAAAAAACAAAAACATTTGGTTTCCATAAATGAAATCCTTAATATTAAAGAAGGAAGTTATTAATATTATCCTTTTAAGTTCTTTATAGCATTCAATATTAAACTTTTATTTGGGTTAAAAGCTTAGATACTATTCTACATTACTTTAAAGATTTCTTCATTTCAATTGAATATTGAAGAAAAAGATTTTCTGTGACCATCTGGATGGGTTTTAAAGTTTATCTGGATACTCCAGAATATTTCTTGGAAAAATAAGCATTTAACAGATGTGATGCTTAACCAAGATATTTTTGGAATATCAACATTTGTCCAAACACAAGTTTGATAATGATAAACCCACATACAGTCTGAATATTTTACCTAAAACATCCATCTGAATAGATAATAACAATAATTTTCTTTTAATAACCATGCTCTATAGCTTATTTCAAAATTGCTTCTTGGAATGCTTTTTTGTAAACAAATATTTTTTCATCAGGAAATTGATTATTTTATAGTTAATAATGATATATATTACTTTTAGCTTCTGATTAAAACCAGTTTCTGGTTTGATCAAAGTTGGCTGACCTTTCTAAGACTATAATTGGTTGCTTGAAAGTAGCCGTTTCAAATTCTTTGGTCTTTTTTTAATGTTTGTTTCAAGAAATACGAAGTAAGGATTTTCAATCTCATGGTATTTTCAGAAAAGTCAAACAAACTGTTGATGGGTTGGAACTTTTTAAGCCCCCAAAATAAAAATACCAGCGGGCAATGCCAAATGAATCTGTAAGTGTCATTATATGAAAATCTAGGTGTTTCTTCTCAGCAGAAATAAACTAAACTTATATCTATAATAATATATATATATACTTAAATATTTAATGTTTACCTATGAGTACTGATACATTACTTTATTAAAATTCCTTGCAATTCCTTAAAATGAAGATATATTATCTCTGAGGTATGTCAAAAATGTAACAGGGTAGGTGTCATAAACAATTTATTTCAATTCCAAAAAACAAACTAAATGGATTTCACTTCCAAAGTAATCCTCCTTAAGTCTTGTGTGCTATGTCATTTTTCCCTGCCATTCTTTTAAGCATTGCTAGGAGGATTTATTATTGATGCACCCCCACCTTCATCATTACAGCTTTCTTAATAGCCTCACACATCTACAAAATAGATGATCTTCTGCTTGTGTTAAAAATGAAGTCATGAAGAAATAGGTTTTTCTAGCTCAGTAACTGTCAAGTACTCATGATGCTTTGGGAGGAAGCATAGTTGTGGTCAAAAAACAGATCTATAAACGAAAGCATATAGAAAATAAGCAATAGTAGCAAAAAGCTAAAATTTCAACAATATATTCTTAATTTATTCTGTTTGAAGATAACACAATACATTTATCCTTACTTTTATTATTCCACTCACAGCTTATAACCACTTAGTTTTCAAGTACATCTTGTACAACAACAAAAAAAACAATTGGTCAATTTAAAACTTATTTCAGTAAAATGTTTTTTTCATAATTAAAGTCAGGATTCTTTACTTTTTTTTTCAAGAATAGTGCTTCTTAAGCAAGTGACACTTGGATCCCATAATATAAATTTTGAGAAAGGAATGGCTTTGTAAATACCTATGGTTACTTTTTTTTGTTACAACTTCAAACTGAATTTAAGGATATATTTCTAGTCTTCCAGTGATCTCCCATATTTGATGTAATATATACATTGCAACTAAAAGTATTTGTTAAAAAAAACATTTTTATTGCTTTTAGGCATTTGATATTTATCAATTTTTTTGTGAAAAAAAAATTTAAGCAAAACATACACCTAAAATAGCATGTCTTTTTAAATACCAATATATTTAAATACTTTTTTTTTCTTTTTAGTAAAAATATATATCTAAAGATTTTTTAATAAATAAAATGATTATTTCACTTAATATTCTTATTCATTTAAAACTCTAACTATCAAATCAATCAAATTACTTAGAAGATAAGTTTTTATAAATTTATTCAAATAATGTCAATAAAATAATTAACGCATTATATTAAATTCTGGAGTTAGTAAAATCTAAATTTTAATCTGTTTAGAAATACTAGATAATTTAAAAGTACTTTGTTACATTCTATGTTGGCTGATCAAATCTAATTTGTTTAAAAAGTAATTAAAGGTAATGATCATACAAATATTAACAGATTGTTGAATGACTTAATCTATTTAGAAGAGTTTCGATTATTATCTTTCTTCAAGTTATTCGTAATTCTACTTCTATCCTCAGTGTTCCTGAGTAATATCTGAAGAAGGGTGAAGGGCACATTGGCTGAAACATTGTGAACATAATACTGAAGATGGAAGCAGAATTCCAGATAACTTCAATAAAGATAATAAAGCATATTATTATAAGGACAAGGAGAACTTTGTTTCTGTTACTACCAATATAGTAATTGAGATGTAAATGATGGAGAAAAAAGAGGCAGTAGAAGGCTTTAAGTTTATTCAAAGGAGGTCAGAGCTTGGCTTCTAAGCCTATGCAGGAGACCAATTTGAGGAAACTTGGGTTGCAAGGGAAAGAATGAAACCTAAGTCTCTAAGAACTACTGTACTAAAGAGATAAAAGTAAACGAAAAACATCAATGG
Organism: Xipholeptos notoides; assembly: GCA_036873565.1. Taxonomy (NCBI): domain Eukaryota; kingdom Metazoa; phylum Mollusca; class Cephalopoda; family Idiosepiidae; genus Xipholeptos; species Xipholeptos notoides. The sequence continues at coordinate 5,760 of JAYKTE010378042.1, forward strand.
TAGCAAAATTTAGTAAAAGAGAAAAAAATTGGGTGGTTGTCCTATGTCAGCAACAAAAATGCTGTTAGCAAATTTAGATATGACGTCATGGGAAGTAAATGAATATTATCTTAACTAGCAGCAACAACAGCAGCTGCAAAGAAAATAAAACAGAGAATTTTATAAAGGATATTTTTGACATTAATTTTACTATGGATATTAATGAGTATAGACTCATGTCTATATGAACTTTTTTCACAATTATTCTAGAATCCCCTCTAAATACAAAACTTTAAGATGATGATTTTGAATAGTTTGAGGTATAGGTTGTTGGAATTTGATAGATGTGGCTCGATAATTAATATCATTTAGACTATTCGGACTTTTATTCCCTTTACACATAATGTTTTAGTTGTTACTTGTCAAACCCAATAACTTTCTCTATATTCAATCCATGCTCTCTTACTATAAGATTATTCTAGAAGCTACTAGTGTTACTCTATATAAAGTACTTTTAGTTACTGCAGTTAGAACTGAACCTATAATCTTGAAATGAATGGTACTTAAAATGTATATAAAACAACACTTGTATCGATTGAAATAGAAGCTTTTGCAGACATCAGAGTGTCAGATATAAAGAGCCATAAATTTATATAATCTAAATATATAATGGTACTACTTGTAGTATTTATATTATTCATGATTATAATACTATAATGCATGGGTTAATACCATGCCCAATAGTAATAATTAGTTTATAGTTTCACGCAGCCCCTGGGTTTGTCAAGTGACATCTGAAGAGGTGTAAAAGACCAAAATAGTGTATGCAACAATATACAACAATGAGAAAAGAACAAAATTGCCAATAATCTGAATAATATTGGTGCCAGAGATAACCAATTATTACTTTATAAATATTTTGAAGATTTTAATGATGCTGGTAGATAATTTTGAATTGATGTAAATAGAATACTTAGGAAAATAAACAACAAAATATATCATCATAATCTTTTGTTGTAATACCCCAATATCATTCCTTCACATTTCACAAATAAATGATAAATTCCCCTTTAAAAACAGTATCCAACAATACAATCTGGTGAAAGCAGTGACTAAGTAAAGGAGGAAACAATGGTTTATCAATTCATTAAGTCAAAATTATACATTAAGAAACTATCTAATACTTTTCATTACAACTAAAACCTGTCTCTAATGAAAATCAAAATAGTAAGTAGCATTTTTAAAAAACTTTTTAGAATATTAGGAACGTTTTCATCACAACAGTTTATAATAATGAATCAATTATGCTTTAATTACTTCGAATAAGTTGTTGCTAAAAGCAGTATATTTAAAAAAAATATTCCTATAAAAATAAATTAGCATTGGATCTGTCAGAGTTCAGCATAGTATAGTGTACCTCCTGGAAAATTCACAAAAAGTATTCAAGATAATCATTTATCATTAATCTGTACAAGAAAAAATTGTAGCTACACTTTTAAGAATCTGCTTTTGTAAAAATTCAACATCTAATATTGAAAATATTCTCGAATTTGGCAATTTTATCACATTCTTTATACTATTATTTAGAATAAAGGTTTGAACTTTTTCAAAATGATTAATTTTAGAATTTAGAAAATGAAGGATGAATTTTATTTAAATAAAAATTCCAATTCAAAGCATTCACATAGAGTTTGCAAAAAACTCAAACGAGACTAAGCTGTTTTAAAAATGATAGTCACATTACCATATGCCATGACTTGGAACCATGAGTAAAGAAGAATAACTGCAAAGTTGAACAATACATAATGTAAGGATGCATAGAATTACTGAAGAAAGAATCTATAAAATGTCCACAAACAAGGTAGAAAGTAAATTTGATTTACTAAATTCAGATAATTTAAATAGATTGAGATTTGTAATAAATGAATACATTTGAAAAGGCCTTTGATATTCTAGGTACTCCTACATAATATCATTATATAGTTGTATGACTATTCTAGATGTGGAAATCAGAAAGTATAATAATGTTTCATTATACAAACGTGTCTCAATTTATTTTATTTTTCAAATCGATGATGCCAAGTAATCAGTTGTGCATTTGAAAAGGTGTCCGTATAAGAAATCTCAGGCTTTCTTTCTTTAAATCTTATCTAAAAAAAAAAGATATAAACCCCTATGCTAAAAAAATAAAGTAATCAAAATGAAACATTTGCTTTCCATTTTTAGCAGAGGAATGATCAGGTTCTGAATAAAATTCAAAGTTAGTCTGTTGTGAAAGTCAATCTTTGATAGTAAGCAAAGTTGTTGCTTTGTTTTGAGAAATCTAATTAGTGAAAAAGACAATGACAAAATACAAAATCAAGAGGAAGAAATTGAATTTTTTCCTGTCAAAAGTATGTATTTATTTTTAGTTCTTAAGAAGATTTTTCATTATCTCTTTTACAAATAAGGAAACTCGAAAGGAAAAAAAAAAAGCAAGAACAGTGAGATGAAAAACAAAGACAAAATGATTGATTGTTATATAAATCTTTACATTTCCTTCTTTAGGGGTATCAAATATTTTTTTTTAGAGTCATGATTTATAAGAGTTTATAGATATTTTATATTCTCAATGAATTATTGAAACAAAAGTAGAAATAAAAATTGGATTTCTTTATTTAATCATACATTAACCCTTTGCTTTTATTTAAGTCTAAAACTAATATTATAATATACAAATAATTTTGGTTACAAAGGAATTGTTATAACAATCATAGAAAAATTATGGTCTGTTTTTTGTTGGATGACAAAACAAGCATTATAGATTATTCAAACACCAAATATTTTATTTTGATATTTTTTGGAGACAAATATTTTTTAAAGAACAAATTCTTGGAATTAGAGTAATAATTATGGTTTGCTTTCTTTGTTTATATTAGTACTTGTATATTATCTAATTTAGAATTTCTTTTATGGATATATGATTTATAAATAATTTTAATTTTGTTTTTTTCTCTCTTTCCTTTCCTTACCTCATTTCCAACCTTTCCCTCTTCTTACTCCCCTTTATAAACTTCTAGCTTCATTCCTTTCTTCCATCATTCATTACCTCCCCACCTTACGTTATTTCTATAGTAGCCATATTGGCAGCTTTTCTAGGTTTTCTGCATTCAGATGGGAATAATTAACTCTTATTTTTCCTCTTCTTCTTCTACATTTTTCCTACTTGGCACCATTAAAAAAAACAGAAACCAACAATAGTCATTATTCATCCTTAACTTAACAGATTGTTACAACTGACTTAAAATATTAAGCCTATTGGTCACATCTAATAGATAGAGACTTCATTCAAAATCAAGTTTAAAACAAAAGCATCAACAAAATTTAAATTAAGTATTATGATAGAATGAGGAAATCAAAAACTCAACAGAGCAAATTTGGAACCAACCAAAGCAGGTGATTTGTAGCTTTCAGCAAACATTTTTAATTTTAGGACAAAAACAATGTGCAGGTTTTTTTTTTCCAACCTTGTCCATAAACATTCACTTAACTGAATAATACATGATAAAAATTGATTAATATGCAAGTAGCAAAATACTCAGGATATAAATTACAATTTCTGGTAGAATAAGAGATGACACAAGCATAGAATTTAGTACTCTGGGTTAACAGTGTGGCATTCAGAATTCAAACTCTACTTAATCTGTTAGGATTACTTTCTGACTATTACCAATGAAAAAGATGTGATATTTACTTGGTCGAGCACCAACCCAAGTTCGGCACAAGGCCATTTTTTTACGTGCTCATCTCTGGGATTTTGTAATCAGTGTTACCCTTCACCTAGATGAGTTACTCTCCCGAGTTAACGAGCCTTGTCTGCCCGAGACAGCTGAAAGTGAATGCAGTAGTTTTAACTGGGATTTGAACTCGTGTAGTACGATGCCAGAGACCGAGCTTTTTTTCACTGCTCCAACTTCGCTGCCCAAGTAAATATGATATAATCATAGAAACTGGTTGACAGTTCGTGAAACGGAGTGGAAAGAGCGATTTAGAGAGAAAGTGAAAGAGAGATTTAAACAGATTCAGAGGTTAGGGTGATTTATAGAATAAAAGAGGGATTAAGTAAGAGTAGGAGAAAGGGTTGAATAGAGAATTACAAGGAAACAAAGGAATAGAGAGCCGGCATATGTGTGTATATGAGAGAGAGGGAGAGGGTAGAGGGTAGAATTAGTGACATACTACAGAGAAAAAGAGAATATAGAAAAAGAAAGATGGATAAAGACTATCAGTGTAAAAGAGAGACGGGGAAAAAGTTTTATAACAAAATCAAAGATAGTTAGATAATCTGAGATAGATACCGGTAAGGGAGAGAGAGAGCGAAAGAGGGGGAGAGAAAATGAAACATATATATATAGAGAGAGAGAGATATAGAGATAGCAGTGAGGTTGAATCAGGGCAGCGAGGTTGGAGCAGTGAAAAAAGCTCGGTCTCTGGCATCGTACTACACGAGTTCAAATCCCAGTCAAAAAGCACTATATTCACTTTCAGCTATCTCGAGCAGATGAGGCTCGTTAACTCGGGAGAGTAATTCATCTAGGTGAATGGCAACACTGATTACAAAAGCCTGGGGATATAATGAGCACATACAAATGACCAAATGGCTTTGTGCCTAACTTGGGTTTGTGCTCGCCCAAGTAAATATAATATATATATATATATAGAGAGAGAGAGAGAGGGAGAGAGAGAGACATAATAATCAAGAGAGTCTCTGGCTGGAATTATTGTTCTAAGAGTAAAATTTATCGATCGTGATCGTCCAAGGAAATAACAACAACATGACTAGGCAAGCTACCAACAACCGGCCTAGCAGTCAGACAGTCAACCAGGCAGCCAGAACCACTGAGGCAAGAAGCAACCAGGCCGAGTTTTTCTTTCTTTCTTCCCTTTTTTTTTTTTTTTTACTTCTTTGTTATTTCTTTCTTTCTTTCCGTTTTCCTTCTCGCTCTTCGGCTAAGATACTCACATAGTCCTTGCCTTCTCTTACCCTATCAACCCTT
>JAYKTE010378263.1:0-10773 GCA_036873565.1 Xipholeptos notoides
CCTTGCTTGAATTTACAGTTAGAGTGCTCGATATCGGTGATAGAGCGTGTGTAGTAAAAAAATAAAAAGATAAAATCAAAAAACCTGGAAAAACGGCGGTTGTTGGTTTTTCCAGGTTTTTGGATTTTATCTTTTTATTCTTTTACTATATAATTATATATATATCTATAAATATACATATAGAAATAAGTACACATATGTAAACAAATATACCCACATATACAAACCCACATATACATACCCACATATGCATATGTATACATACATATACATACCTATGTAAACACATATACATACACATATATTCAAACACATGTAAACACATACGCACACACATATACACACATATGAAGACATATACCCATATATATATATATGCACGTATACACACATATATAACTGATTAGACCAGATACAACGAGTTAATGTCCGTTTTTCGCATGTGTGATTATCAGACAGAGGTTGCCGTGTAGTTTACGTATTTTTATATATTGGAATTGGAACTAGATATGGTGCCAGTTGTATGATGGGAGTTCTATTAGGTTGGCAACTAAGTTACTGTCGTTTTGTTTGAGTCTATTACTGTTAATGCTTATTTAAAGAGAAAAAGAGATAAATTAACTATTAGGTTGGCAACTAAGTTCTGGCCGTTTTGTTTGAATCTATTACTGTTAACTTTTATTTAAAGAGAAAAAGAGATAAATTAACTATTAGGTTGGCAACTAAGTTCCTGCCGTTTTGTTTGAATCTATAACTGTCAGTTTTTATTTAAAGAGATAAATTAACTATTAGGTTGGCAACTAAGTTCCTGCCGTTTTGTTTGAATCTATTACTGCAAGTTTTTATTTAAAGAGAAAAAGAGATAAATTAAAGAAGTTTTAGCAAATGAGAATTAAGAAACATTTGACTCAATTTACTTTATAGTTTTGGCTGGATTGAATTTATTCGATATACATATATTTCTATCTAAACTCATTCTGATGTTGGTCAGTGGTATTAAATCGAACATATAATGATGATGCTTGCTATTCTAAATCGCGAAACGAATGTAAAGGCTAAAAGACACTTGGACAAGGCAAGACATCCCTGCTAGTTTAATTGCATGATTATTGAATAATTGACGCTACTAAAACGAATCTTTTCTATCGAAAGTATAGAGTGGATAAGAACGCAAAAAAATAATAGTCTCATTCACATTCAAAACAGCCCAAAGAAATATTTTGCTGAAAAGTGTTCAATAAATTTCATTTATGTGTGCATGCGTGTAAATAAAGGCCGCTCACTAACTAATGTTCTGTTAGGATTCATCTGGAATCTGATTTGTGGAATGCCTTCAAGGGAGTCTCGTATGACAGGCCAGACGTCTTTACCGCCGCCTAAACACAAGGGCGCAATCAATAGTTGAGGTATGAGTTACTGGGATTTATATCAGGCAAGATTAGTAAGTGGCTGTCGTTAGTGACTATTCAAAATCTGTTTGATTCGCGCAGCAGAAACGTGTTCCATCTATCTTTAAACTTATTTCAGCGGATCAGAATCTTGAATGGCCATGGAATGAATGAATATTATTATTATTATTAGTAGTAGTATGAATAATAATGATAATAATATTAATAGTAACAACAACAACAACAATAATAATCAATGAGTTACAAATCAATAGATCAACAGTTATTGATAATTTACAGTCCATGAATTTGACCTTTATTCTAAATAACTAGAAGGTGAAATACGCTTTTACACGGGATGATGAATAGTAATTACATCTATTTATCTCATACTGTCTGTATCAATCTATCTATTTAGATCTATCTATCTATCTATCTATCTATCTATCTATCTATCTCTCTATCTATCTATCTATCTCATTCGTTCTGTATTTATCGATCTATCTATCTACGAGAGTCTTTCCTAAGGTAAAGCATCCTACGAAGACGAGAGTGGTGCCATTAAAACGAGCGAGCTTTTGTGCCTTAGAATTTCTTTTCTGTATCATTCTCAATGCACTTTTTCCAGCGATGAACGAAGAGGTCCATATGGGCGTCGGGAGCGCACTTGTCACTTACATACCTGTCGCCACTTTGGAATTGACGAACCCATCTACTCCCTGATCTGTCGAGTAGCTCCATTTGGGCAGTGGATAGGCAGTCAGACTTCTGAATCGTAATACACGAGTTCGAATCCCAGTTGTTGTGTTTACGTTCATATTTGGGAAAGGTATGAATCCCTATTTTCCTCCAGCTATGAGTTAAATAGTACATAATGTGTTATTCAAATAACTACGCATGGACAAAAATAACGTTTATCAAATACGATAGTTCTCCGCATTAAATGACCTTAAATGATACTGAATAATTCTGTTCGAATTTATATATCTCCATTGTCTTACTGTACAATCACTGTAATTTTGATCAAGACAAAACACCGTGTTTTTATTTATTCTATTTTAGGTGTTTTTTTTGTGAGTGAACAAAATTAGCAATAGCCATTCGAAATATTTCACTATTCTAATGGATAAAGGTATTCCTGTAGCATAACGGTCTCCCGGGGACAGACGATCCTTGGGGCAGAGGGAATTATGGAAAGTCCTAATTACCCGTGAATGTTCTTTTTATTACTCTTTCAAAGTTGAGAGAGGGGCGATTCTTCATTCCCCCGATCTTTGACTAGTTGTAAACGAAAGGTGATTAGCACAAACACACAGAGAATAAGGTTTACAGATCTTTATTTCCTTAAGTGGACATGAACCATTTTTCTCCCTCTCTGCCTAAAACTGACCACCCACTTCCTTATATATTCCTCCCTACCCTACTCGAGAACCTATGAAAAGTTGTCGCCATGATTCGGCAAAAATCCATCAGCTCGAGTTGTAATATAATGCTTGTAACTATTATTTTCTGGAGAGTAGTGTAGTGTGATTGACGTGTTCAGTAATATTCTTGCCCCCACCCAGCCAAATGTATATAAAGATTTTATTTTGAAATCTGTCAGTTAGTAGAGAATCGTCAACCCGAGGAGAAAGGTCGCAACAAACCAAGCGGTGACAGACGGGCCCAAACAGCTAAGGTGAAAGAAATGGACTCAGATGACTTTCATGACATCCATACAACGACGGGAAGCTTTTGGAAAATATACACTCCCTCACAACAAGTGAAATTTTATACACTCTCTCAACTACAGCAGAGAATTTAAAAATAAATTTACTTTTGTTTTCTTCCAAACATTTGTGTTCGACTGATTTCTTTGCGAACTAAATTTTTATTTTATTAAATTAAAACAACATGGATTTTTGGTCCTATGGTAAAGAGTGAGTGACAAGTGGGTTCAATAATATTCTTACATTCCCTTGAATGGCAAGTTTATCTTTTAAAAGATGAATTAATCTAAAATAAACAATTATCATAGTCTTTAGTATTTCACGAATTGAGACCAATGAAGATACGTTTTGCATACTTCAGGTAGGGAACAAAAGTTCAAGTAATGTAAATTATAATCAATTACATCGCAGATAGTCAAATAACCGTTGCGTATATAACTATGAAAACGAGAACAAATGTCCAAATAATCTATATCATGCTAATTGCCAAGTCTTAACTAAAAAATTACGCATTTGTGTTCATAATTGGAGTAATATCTTTGGGAAAGGTACGAATCTCCACATTTCTTCTAGCTATGGATTAAATACAGCATATTCTGTTACTCAAAAAATCTACGCGTGGATAAAAAAGAACGTTTATAAAAAATATGATTGTTTTCGGCATTAAATCACCTACAGGTTTATTTAGCGTAAAACAAAACAAAAAAATTAAAAATTCCGATAAACATGTGCATAGAGTTATTCAACACCTACCGAGTGCAGCCAGCAACTTCATTGCTTTCTTTCTGAATTTGCCTTGCAGAAATAGTGATTGTTATTACTGGTTAACTGGCTGTATTCTTTGAAGGCAATTGCTCCAATTTCCAGGAGTGGCAAAGAAAGCTGTCTTGCCCCCCCCATTCCTTTTAAAAAAAAAAAGATGGAATAAAAAAAAAGCCCCCAAAACTTTGAACGTTAATTCAATATTTCTAAGCGTGTTGAACTTGCCATCAATCGCAGCTGGCTTTAAGATTTCCTTCTCATCCATTTTTTTTCTCGTTTTCTTTTAGTTTACAATTCAACGCTATTCCAATTCACTTGAAAATGCTTCGTCTTTTTCATTTCCTTTTCTCTTCGCTCGTTTTCTAAACATTATTACATAAGAAATAATCCAGTTTACTTCTTTTCTATTATTGGAATTAAACAGGAACAGAAAACGAACACTGTTTTTTTCTAAACATCTTACTGTCTGTTGGAAGAGACCCTAGCAATCAAAGACACTGGAAACATAAAATTTCAATTCAAATCCCAGTGTAATAGGCTGTAGGATTTTTTTTTTTTATCACTGTAGATTTTTCTTTCAGAGACAAAATTACTGTGGAAGAACAAAAAAGGTTAACGAATGTATGTATGTGTGAACAATTTAGATTCTATGATTTTTCCCTCTTTTTAAAAGATTAGAATTATGTTTACAATCTCAAAGTTTTCTAAAAGAAAACAAATTCTTTTTAATATTTGAACGATCATCTTGAAAAACGTTTTTTAGTTTGAATAGGAGGATTGCCAAGGCAAAGAACAAACAAAACAAAATATTTGTTAGTGAAAGACTTGTAATTACATCAGAAATCTTGTTGAACAAAACAAACGTGTTCTCTAAGTGGTGAAAATGTAAGGATGTTATTCAAAAGAATTCACATTCTTTTCGGGTGTGGGATTTTACAAACAGCACTTAAAAATACAAAAACAAAACAACTAAACCAACATTAATAAGACCATGGTTTTTACCCAATAACAAAATAAAAATATCTTTAATACTTATAAAAAACAAAAAAAACGCTGTGGACACGAATAAACTCGTCCACACCTGCTGCTGCGTTAGTTTTTCTAAGTCTGGACTAGAGTCAGCGCAGTAGTAGCAATTGAGTAGAACCCACCTTGGTACACAGTACAAATAAATGCGTGAGAAGGCATTCTCACTTTATGTTTCTTGTACTATATTCGAATACAAAATAGGATTTTCAACCTTATATCAGCGTCTGTTTTATTTTCCTTAACCCTTTGGACCCTGACTTAGAATTACCAACAAACCAATCAAAATCGTTCTATTAGATGACCATGGAGGGTTAAAATATCGGCTGTGTTATCTTTTGCTCTGGATCACCAGGGCCGATATATCGACCTTTCAGGGTTCAAGGGGTTAACTATTCTCCATGAGATAGATACGCACAAAATAATTTTGTTGTTCAATTTCTGTATATTTTCGTAACCCGTGAAGTGTAGACCCATTTTTTTTAAACACCAAAAATGATCTTAGTCTGAAAATTATACAAATGAAAAAAACAAAAAAAAAACAAACAAAAAACCCCAAAAACTTCATAATAGAAAGGAGGAAAAAAACCTATTATAACGTTCATCATTGAGGAGTCATTGTAACCGCAGTTTACTAAAATAATTTTCGGCTTTCAAAAGATTAGCTTTCTTAGAAAAGAATGTTAGAATAAAGAAAAATTAAATGGGGCGTCAAAGCACGACTTAGTATATATAAATTCAAGCAGACTTGATTAAACAAGATGCAGTTTTTTTTTTATTTTAATTTGATTTTTTTTGCTGCCTAACAAGACATTTTATTTTGGAATCGAAAGAGTATACATGGTTTCCGAATAAAAGAAAATTATCCATACTCCTTGGATTCTAACATCAAAGGTCTTGCTTTAGCCCGGGCGCTAGAGGACTAGCTACTAATGTAGTTAAGGAAGTCTTATATAGATAAACAGTACTCAACATTTGTTCGTAAATCTCAATTAAAATTGTATCTCTTGAAATGTATGTTGCGATTATGCTGTGAAAATTTCACTGGTGTGAATCATTGTGCTAGGCAAAGTTTGGTGGTCTGGTCATTTTGATCTGTGTTACCCTTTAACAGTTACTTATCAGGCTCAAAACCAATTAGAAAGTGTTTCCATGTCAAAAGACTCCATATGAAATTTCAAGGCTTTAGAACCAAAAATTGACGGAGTAATTTGGTAGAGACCGCAAGGTTTCAATCTTTCAACTTTTACCCCTTAGCAGATAAATTTCCGTCTGGAAACCAAGTAAAAAGGTTTCGCCAGCTCTGAATATTCGATTATTGATTTCAAGCATGTAAACCTAAAATTAGCAGAGTAGTTTGGTAGAGACGGTTCCACACATACACATTCTTAAAGATCTACGTTTGTATAAGATCAATTCATAACGCTCTGATTAAACACAAATTCTTTCAGAACTTATAAGTGTTGACGATCTAATTTGCCACAACATCCCGTGGAGAATTATACATATATGCTAATCCATATACACTTTAGAACATGAATATAAAAATGTAAATTTCTTTGAGCCTTTAGAAGAAATTATCTAGATAAAGCAATCCGTAGTCAAACAATCACTACTTTTTCAGGAATATGAACATAGTAAACCAAAATCCTAACGATGGTACCTAAAAAGACCATTTTGAAGATCGATACGAATAATCACTTTCTCAGCTCTGCTGAAAAGTTTCAAATTTCAGAAAAAAAAAACCCTTACGTACTAAACTGATTAATAGATTTCCAAGCAAATTATGAATTTTTTTTCAAGTAGTATAAATGAAACATCAATCCCATTGCTACTCGAAAGAAGAACTAAACTCTACAAGATTTATCTTTGAATTTTATTTTCCTCTTATCTTTAAAATTGTTCCTTTATGATTGCTTAAATCATTAAAGACAAATTAAAAAAAAAAAAAAAAAAAAAAAAGTAGTGAATTTATAAAGTCTGGACAAATAAAGTCGAAACTTAAAGATACTCGAAATTCAGTTAATCATAAAATTGAATACAAAAACGTGGGAGAATATTTTTCAGAACATCTAAGAAGTACGGAGTGAGACCAGTTATTTCTGAGTATTAAAAAGAAAAAGACTTTACTGGTTAGCGATTTTTTGGAGTTTATGCACTTGTTGCTTGAGTCTCTTATTTGCAAGATGATCGTACAGGTTCACCAAGTCAAGAGCAGACAAGTCATCAAGTGTTAGTTTTTTTAAGTCTGGAGTTGACTGTCCATTGATCTCTGGAGCTTCCAAGTTTTCCATGTCAAACACCCTTGGTGGGCTAAATTTACTTTGGCCACCTTCTTCTCCTTTCAGAGAAAAAGTGCTGTCTTCATCGAGAAAGTCCATAAAGGACCGGTATCCGGAAAATGGAGCGATGTTAAAGAAATCCTCTTCAGCTTGGTTCGTGTCCAGAGAACTTCTAGTTTTGGTGGCTGTCGGGCCATCGTCCCTGGAGAACTCTTGTTTGAAACTTAGTTTTACCAAATCATTGGTTATATCCGGGAAACTTGGAGCGTCTTTGATATCAAGAATCGTATCAGAGGGCAACGGTAGTAGAGTTACAGATTGGTCATGAATCGATGAAGGTGAACCGCTCGACTTAAGGACCCCACTACTTTTCAAAGACGCCATAATTGGTACTAGCAATTTGGAATAGAATCGGGCTTGGTATTTATGTAAGAAAAATTTTAATAAAATTTGGCACAACCCCTCGTTTCAGGCTATCCCCATTTTTAACTTTCTAATTAACAATTGTTGATTCGAATATTATTGCAACATTTAGGTTAACCATTCCGATAAATATAACCATTTATCAATGACCAAATAAAAATTTAAATGAAAGTTGGCACAACTCTTTATTCGAGGTTATTTTAATTTCAAATTTTTTAAATTTACAATTGTTGATTCAAATATTATTGCAACAGTAATCCCCATTTGTGCTTGTTCGACTTACTCACCGTTGCAAATTGATCTGGCTCAACCATTCAACACACACGATTTAGTGGCAATTTCACTGGAAATTTGAACTTTAAAAGTCGTCCCCAACCGCATATCTATCCCAGTTAAAGGAGATAGTTGAATACTTGATGCTACGCTAGTGCTAGTAAGGGTGTTTTTATCGCGACACCATTAGTAGATGGGTTGCCTACTACAGCTTTGAGAGGACCACCTACTCTTAATATTTAATTCCTAAGTGGAGAGAAATGACGATTCATACCTTCCTAAAAGGTATTAGTCCACAAGTGAAAAATGACAGAACGAACAGGATTCGAACACGCGTACGGCAAATCCACAACCTGATCGTCTTACCACTGTCCCATTTACGTTAACCATTCCAATTAATATCTTCTCCATCTTCTCCTCCTCAATGACTCAACAAAAATTGAATTTTTTGAATGGGTCAAACCTATTTGAGAATTCCCGAAGTTACAGTTTTTACTGTTGAGGGAGGAGAGGGAAGGGGATGCGAGAAGCAAGGAACAATCCTGTAGTGATTATTTATAGATAAAAAAAATTCCTAAAATAAAAAAGGGAGAAATTTGAAAAAAAAAACAAAAAACAAATAAGGGGGGAAAAAGACAAACCTTATAATAGACTGCCTTGTCACCAGAAAAAATCACTTTTATTAGCCTGTCAAAGTGGTGGATATTATTTACTGAAAATATTGTGTATATAATCATGAGAGACTTTTCCGTAATATTTCCCAAGCAAAATATAGTTGCCTTGATTAATTCGTTACTTCAATCTTAATCTACAACTTAGATGTTGGCGTTTTGGCTAATTTACAGATCTGACCATTTACAATTCAACTTTTTATTCACTTTGACAATATTTACTGCATCAACGATGGTTTTATTGAGGACTGTGTTGTTAAAATTAAATTCTCACAAATGTGCAACATCTGCTTTTGGTGAAAAATAGTATGATGTTCCGGGTAGTAATGGCATTCGTTTTCCTATTTTTGTTCTTCCACCTAAGTGTAGGTCTATAATCCTTCCCCCGCCTGAGGAACGGTTTATTCCAAAATACTTTGCCAATTTTTGGCCTAGAGACTTGAAATTTGATATATGTGGTATTCGGACCCGAGGAACAAATTCTATTTGGTTTTGAGTCGAAAAAAATAGCTGGTCAAGGGTCAAACTTAAAAAGCCAGACATTGCAGGTTTGTAATGTCCACTATTTTGGAGCTACCTTGGTCATTGGGGTATCAATATAATGAAAGTTCACTAAAATAATTTTCAGCTTTCAAAAAACGTACAGTATAGGTTTTTTTAGATCTTGGAAATAAAAAACAAACAAATAGGCACAAAAGAAACATCAAAGTGACCCATAAGGTCAATACTTCTTATAGGGAATTAAAACAAATCAACAAAATCTTGAAAAAAAAAAAAGATAAAAAAACTCTGATCCACACGTGTCCGAAAATTTAATTCTCGATGCGAAAAAAAAATTCCAGAAATGAAAACTAAGAAGCTCGAATCCCAGTCCTTCCATTTGCGTTCATATTTGGACTAATAGAAAGGTATGAATCCCAACATTCTCTCCAGCTATGGGTTGAATAGCGCATATTGTGTTATTAAAAAAACTAAGTTTGGACAGAAACTAACGTTTATCAAAAATGATTCTTCTCTGCATTAAATGACCTAAAATGGTTAATATGCCATAACACACACAAAAAAACCCCCAACCAAACCTATCTAAGAAGAAACCCCCCCCCAAAAAAAAACCACGCGCATTTTATTGATACAAAGGGTAAATTGTTTGTCGAGCGACTGGTTGGACTTAATTATCCTGTTATTCTAGTTGGAATTCAAGTGGGAACAATGAGTCCATTTTAGAGCAGACATCCTTAGAAAAGTTAATTCCTGAAACTTTCTAGGGCATTTGTTAACTAAAAGAAAATTTTTTTAGAGAAAATTGGTTCATTGCCCTAAATGGCCATAAAGCTTGATATGCCATTAAACAAAATAAGATGAAGCAACAAAATAAAGACATTTGTATAGAAAAATGGTTCCTGGCATTAAATGTCAATACAGGTTATATTCTTATAACATAGTAAAGAAAGACGTTTGCACAGAAAAATGGTTATATGCTGTTAAAGAAAATAACATAAGCCAACAAAAGAAATACATTTCTACAGAAAAACAGTTCCTGGCATTAAAAGGCCATCAAGGTTGATATGCTGTTAAACAAAATAAGCTAACCCATAAAAAACCCAAAGCATTTGTAGTGAAAAATCAGTTTCCGGCGTTAAAGGAGAATAAAAGTTGATATGTCCTTAAATAAAACAATCTAATTAAAAAAAACGAAAAAAAAAAAATACTATAAACCAGAAAGGTTCCTGGTATTAAATGACTGTATCCTAATCTAATAAGCCACCAATAAATAAAACATCAGTGTAGAAAATAGTTCTTGATATCAAATGTCATCTGTTTGTTGCGTTTGATTACGACGACGATGATGATAGTTTTTGTAATGATGATGATGATGATGATGATGATAATGATGGTGATGTGATGATGACGACGATGATGATGGTGTTATTGATGATGATGATAGTGGTGGTAATGAGGAAGATGATGCTGATGATAATGGTGGTGGTAGTAGAGAAATGGTGGTAATGGTGGTGGTAGTAGAGAAATGGTGGTAATGATGGTAGCAATGATGATGAAAAATGATGATATGATATTTACTTGGTCGAGCACCAACCCAAGTTCGGCACAAGGCCATTTTTATGTGCTCATCTCTGGGCTAAAATAATGTTTATCAAAAATTCATTGTTCTCGGCATTAAATGACCTAAAATGGTTGATATGGATTAAATAGTGCATATTGTGTTATTAAAAAAAACTAA
>JAYKTE010378374.1:0-19834 GCA_036873565.1 Xipholeptos notoides
TTAAGTTTTATTATTTAATAGAAACACTTATAGAATTTTGATATTTCTATTCTCTGTCTGTCTCTTTCTTTCTCTCTCTCTCTACTACCTATATATATATATATATATATATATATATATACATATATATATATATGCATCTTTTGTATTTTGGTGTTTTGCTTTGTTGTTTTTGCAGAGGTGAAAAATAGAACAAAAAAACCCAAAAGAAACTGTGTTCAAATTTTATTTGGTTGTTCCAGGCTGTAGAAATAATGGCTGTCTCTTAAATCATTTATCATATATGGATGTTAAGTTAAACATTGTATCTTTTTTATTTTGTTCTAATGATATTAATTTTGTTTTTCTATCTATCTTTCTACATTAGTGAATGCATAATGACTTGAAAAACAAAATGAAATAAAATCTGGGAATAATGGAAGCTTAAAAAATATGTTTTAAAAAATTGATCACTTATGATTTCTTTTTCTTATCAAATTTTGGCTGTTTTGTTTTTCAATCAGATATGGTTTGGATGCTCATTTATATAAAAAAGAAACAAAATAGAGACAGAAAAATATATACACATGTGTATTTGCATTGTCTAATCCATCTAAAATAATTTCATGGTAATTTTCCATTTAAAATAGAAAAAAATTGGCGTAAAGTGAGTAAATATAAAAAATTTTTTGTTAACTTTGTTTTTATTTTTCTACACTTGTTTTTTTGGTTGGGTGGTGGGGATAGGATAAAAAAATGATTGCACACTTTCGATTCCTGAAACAAACAAAAAAAAAACAAATAATATCTAAGGATTCAAATTGTATTCTTTTCTTTTGCTTTTTTTTCTATTTCTGTTTTTTTTATTTATCTTTTAAAAAAATTGGGGGAGCAAGGTCTTTCTATTCGACTTTTTGCTTTTCTTTTTTCCCCTTTTTTTAATCTTATGTCCTTCCACAGTTTGTTTTTCTTTCTTGTCACTGCTTCTCTCATACCTTTAAAAAACAATGAAAGTAAATATTTCATGCAACAACAAGGGAAAAAAATGCTAAAGATATTAGGTTATTAAAAAAAAATGAGGAAAACAGATGTAGAAAATGAATTAGAAATATGAAATAAAGAATGAAAAATAAAAAGAATTAGGAAAGCACGACATGGGGATAAAAAGAAAAATGGACAAAAATAAAACAGATGAAAATTTTTAAAACAAAGAAGTGGCATTTACCTTGTAAAATGAAAAATGGATCCAAATTACAAATACAAAATGTCTTTTCTAGCTTTTGGTAATTGTTGATAGTGTACTAATTGAATAGAATATATATCGAAATCTAAACATTTATTAAATGGAAATTTGTGTGTATCTGTGTGTCTGTGTGTCAGAGAGTCTATCTGTATGTGTATGAATTTGTTCTGTATGGAGTCCGAAACAGTGAGGCTGGTTTCTTAAAAATTCACAAAATTGTACCTTACATGTCTGTGGATGTTTTAAGATAAATTTGTTTCAGAATGCCCCTGATAGGTATGGAATATCAATAATAAAAAAATCAGTTTTAAGAAGGTGAACATGATTTCAATTGAAAGTAAAACTGTGAAAATTGTAATTATGAACATATAACTGCATTATGGGCCAGTTGTTAAAGCATTTGTTTTACATAACATGGTCTGCAGGTTTGAATCCTGCTTTGTGTTTGGAATGGTAGCAACACTGTGTGCCATTGATGAGATTTAATTGAATCAAAACTGCTGTCTGGCACTATGTTAAACGATATACAAGATTTTGTATTGAATCATAAACATTATAATTTTATTTAAATACATACATATTTTTGGCCACACCTAAACTTTTCTGAGTTGTGTGCACAATGCCAGGTTATTCTGATAGTAAAAAAATAATTATATAGTATCTTTTGATTATTTCAGCAACAAAATAGTATAGTTATAGATTCCTCAGTTTTATCTATAAGTATATTTTGGAACTGAAAAAAAACTACTATTATGTTTTTTTGATTTTGCTACCAAAAATAATTTTCTTCTAAAATGCGGAAAGTTAGGAGATTTTTGGCTCTATCATTTCAGTTAATATCCAATTATTGCTATATTCATATTCTTAATGTCAATTTTTATATTTTTAAAAATATTTTACTGTTTTTTTACTTTTCTAACCTAAGTTGATTAAATATTTAGTCATTCTTTTTATGAAGTAAAAAATTCCATGAGACTGTGTTTGATTCACAAAATATGTTTGTATTGTCATAATAATTTATTCTTTAATCTTATAAAATCAAAACATTAAATAATAACTTAATTTATCTGACTCATTGCTTGTAAACAAATCAGGCTTTTTTATTGAACAGTTACAGATTTATTCATCAAAATTATAATCGCAGCTTTTTTTGAAACCTTCATTGTTTTCCATACGGTTGTCCACTTTAGGTATATAGTAGGCGAGAGTAAGAATTTGGTATTTTTGAGTGGCTGGTCAGCTGATTGAATAGGAGACACTGAGAAACATAAGGTACAAAAAGCCACTTTACATGTAACAAACTTTTTTATAACATTGTATTTCTCCAGCCTTCTGCTATCTGGAAATCAAATTTGGGAGCCTCTATGACACTGCAAAGATGGTTAAAAGTCATGTTGTTTATAAGTGATTATCAACTGCTCCGCTAAGTGTTGAGCAGCCCTTCCTTGGTTAGATATAGTACAAAGCTCATCCATGTGTCTTGATGCAATTTGAAGCTCATATTTCTCAGGGCTTCATATCTTAGTAAGTGAAGTGGCTGGTCAGCTGATTGACATATATGCTTTGAATATCTTAGTAAGTACATGTCTAAAAGAATGAAAACTGAGCACTGAGTAGATTAAGAATATTTCATCAGAATCTAAACAAGAAATGAGACATAGGTGTGTAAATGAATAAAATGTATATTGTGCCTTACTTAATTTACTTATACTATCTAATTACACAGATTGGCTAATGAACTTATTGTAAGTTTGAACTTGCTTGCTTTTTCATATGTAAAGAAAATGCACTTAAATTCTTTGAAGAAAGTAATTGCAATTGAATTTCCAAAAAAGCAATAACTAAAAATCTTAAAGGTTATAGAAAAACATTAAAATGGCTAGCAGGTCATTTATTATACCACTTTCTGGATTATGTCTTCTAATCCAGAACTAGAAGATTTGCAAATTAGAATCTTATTATTAGGGATAATATAAGGAGTGTTACAAATTCAATTACCTGTTTTAGTACAATGATAAATTATTTGGTTCAAAATGATTAAGCTTAAGCCATAATAATGATAGAAGTGTGTCTTTGGCCCTCTTTATATGATACAATTTTTTTGTATATTTATTGTGTGTACTCTAGTCCTCATCTTGTATTTTTTTTAAACCCATATTGTTTTGTCCAAGTAATTCTTTGGCCTTCTTTATGTGATAGAGCTTTTCTGTCCTTGGTCAGGACCAAACCTCCAAATATAACGATGAGGACTATAAATATAAAAATTATCAAGCCTTATCTCTAGCATTCTGAAAAACAATTTCCAAGTGAATTAAACAAATATAAAGATGATGTCTATATAGTCTGCACAATAAATATACAAATTATCAAGCCTCATTTCAAGGATTCTTAAAAAATATAACATTTTTATTATGAATTTTCTTCCCTTCTTACAGAGATAGGTAATCAAATATCAATTTTTTTCCATTTTTGTTATATAGATGTACACAACAATGACTTTTTTTCCTTCCCCACTTTTTTTTTAAAAAGATGTGATGCAATCAACAGATATGCAAATGAAGAATTTCTCTCCAGGCAACATATAATGAGCATTGTATTGTTTATTACCATCTTTATTCTATCATTTATTTATTTAGATATGCATATACACATATACATGGATATTTGAAGAGGGGAATTATAATTCACCAACATTCCCCAATTATAAGTTTTTTCTCATATATTTTTTTCAATTTATTTAACAATTCAGTCACATATAAAAAAAAACCCACCTCCTTCTCAAAAACACTGAATCACCTGAATTACATTTTTATTTTCAATATTACAGAAAACAATTATTTCATATCTATCATAAATTCAATGCAAGGTATTTGATGAAAATGAGAAATCCTATGAGAATTGTTGATGCATTTGTCTAAAATTCCTGCTAATTTTTGGCAGTTTATAATGCATATTATATTCGAGCTGATGTATTTATTTCAGATTACATAATCTTGACCCAATTCACTAATTGCTTTGACCAATAAATTAAAATCTACAGTATAGAATGTATTCTAGTAAAGCTGAGAGGTTCTTGTGACACAGTGCATTGTGTAACTCACTAAATCCAAGTTTCTCAGTTTCATTCACTTTTGGAGCAATACACTTGGTAAAAGTATGAAATCTCTTATTTATTTTCAGCTATTGGTTAAATACTTTAACAACTGCCCCTCATAAGTAGGTTAACAACTGTCCTTGTAATTTCATTATAAAAGAAAGACATTTATCAAAAGTGATAGTTGTTTGATACAAACTAGTATCATTCTGGCTGAAGTAGTGATTATGATAGAATTTTGATATCTTTATCCTCTTAAAAATTTTATTAATGATATTATTCACATGGTAGAGAAAAAGATATTTTATCATGGATTAAATGGTACTATTTGTTCTTTATTAACTGGTTGATATTTTGATACACTTTGTTGAGTATAGGATTTGTTCATGACAGAAATGATCCTAGTTAGGAAATTCTAAAAACAAAATCTATTTCTGATATAAAGTTAAAAATAGTCCAAATTGCAAATATTGGTTTTAGATGAGTAAATAGTCCAAGTTGTAGTAATCCAAGGCAAAGAATTATACAAGTAGAAATATAGTAGTAATATGATATTATGATAATAATAATAATAATCCAAAAGTTAAATCCATGAAGAGCAGAATTATATCTTTCCAGTAAGTCCATAGACAAAATAATTGGGAATTCTAGCTAAATCAAGTAGCATAAAATAAGCAATACTTTACGGTAGTTCTAGTTTCTGATTGGCTCATTGCTTTCATCCCTGGGTATAAAGGAAATCTTCCAAATTTTAATGAAGAAACCCGAAGCTATTGGACCAAAAATATTGCAACACACTTGAATATTTTTTATTATCCAGTTGATACTTGACAATGCTAAGCACTCACTTTGAATGATAGATTTTACTTTTGGTGATATAGGTATGACTTCCATTATTTTGTCTTAGCTTGTTAGTCAATAAATTTGAATAAAAATTATAGTGTACAAAGTGTTTAGGAAAAAACATTTCTGCCACATGAAATGAATAAAATAATTAAATATTTTTTCCTTATTTTGTATTTCCTCTAATAATCATTGTTAATGTTGGACATACAATTATTACCCCTCTGCATCAACATGCCTGTCACATAAACTATCTCCTCAGTTAAAAGCAAGTAGCAAATCAACTTTAAATCTACGAAAGTATCCAACTTTAAAATGCAGATGCAGAGAAAAGGCCAATGAAAAATTCTGTTCCAGTGTTATCGCTTTAAAAGAGCCACTCGGAAAGAATTTCAAATGTTCTATTGTATAATACAATATGACTTTGGCACACCACAATGGACATCTATAAATCATTGAAATATTCTGGCTAAGCAATAACTATGGAGGTTCTCTATAGTAACATAATGCAAGGAAGACCTTGAAACTAAATCAAATGTCTTGATTATATTTTATTTGCCGCTTCTTTACTGGACATTTCAAACAAAAGACTAGTTTCAAGTGAACCTATGGCTGATAAACATACATTTCTTTTCTTTTCTTTTTGATTCTTCCTCTTTTTTTCTTTTTTTCCCTTTTCTTCTTTTCTTTGATTTTTTCAGTCACTTTTCTTCTATTTCTATTAAGATATTCTTTTTCTTTCTCATTTACTTCCAATTTGTATTTACCTTCTTTCTTCCTTTTTATTTTCTTTCTTTTTTCTTTCTTTTTTCTTTCTTATTTTACTTCTTTCTTCTTTACTTTTGTTTTTAGTCACCGTTCTTGTATTTCCCTTTAGTTATTTCTTACTATAAGATTTTTCTCTTTCATTATTTTTTTGATTTTTTTTTCTCAATTTTCTTTTATTTTTTTCTAATCATTCTTTCATTTATTTTTGATTTGTGTTTATCTTATTCTCTTTCTTTCAATCTCATCCAACAATCTCGTTCGTCCAACAATCTCTTTCATTTTCTAGCCTTCATGCTTAATTTCATCATTTTATATTTTTGTTTTCTATATTTTCTATCATTTATTATTTTTAATTTAAATTTGCTTTATCCTTCTCTTTCCTTTAAACTAATTTTCTTTCCCTCATTCTTTATTTGTATCATTAATGCCTTTCTTTTGATCTTATTTGATTTTTCCCTTTTTTTCCTTAATTATTTTTCCTATATTTTTATATAATTTTACCTTTTCACAGTCTTTCCTGACCATAGACATAACAATTCTGAAGGAGGCCGAAGAATAAATTGGCCAAAACATTATAAATTTAACAAATATAAAGATGAGGATTATAGTCCACATAATAAATATACAAATATCAATCTTCATTTCAAGGATTTTGGAAAACAATTTCCAAGTGAACTTAACAAATACTAAGATGGGGACTATAGTCTGCAAAATAAATATAAAGATTATTAAGCCTCATTTCTAGGATTCTGAAAAAACATTTTTCTGCTTTTCATTTTCAATATTTATGTAAATTTTTTTTTCTCTTTAGGGTTTACATAATTCTATTTTATCATTCTTACTGTTTTATTAAACTTTTTTTTATCTAAAAGATTTATTTTCCTTTGTTTTATCAATTTTTAACAATTTTTGTTCTCTAAAATATGTTATCCTTGTTTTTACTCTTATGTTTTGAGTGTAGGGTCATTTTTGCTTGTGACAAAAATGATCCTAGTTGGGAAATTATATAAAAACAAAAAAAATCTCCTTATAATAGAAAAGAAAAATTGTCAAAATTTGCAAATATTGGTTGTACATAAGTAATTGTCCAAGGTAGAAATAGTTTGAAGAGTTGTTGTTGTAGTAGTAGCAGTAGCAGTAGCAGTAATCCAGAGGTTAAATCATCAAAGAGCAGAGAAAGAAAATAATTAAGAAATTCAACTAAATCAACTGCATTAAATAATATACACAATTATAATTCTAGTTCCTGATTGGCTCATTGCTCTCATCCTTGCGTAGAAATGTAATCTTCCAAATCTTGATAAACAAACATTTTAAACAAAACATATTGGAATAAATTTATTTATTATTTCCTTTTGAAACTATTTTTTCCATGTCTTCTGTTGATTCTACGGTTTTTCTTGCTGTTTTTTTACCCAAACAAATCCACCATTCTTGCATGGAAATCAAAGTTTTGAATCTTTAGAAGGCATCATTCTGTATGAAGACTTAGATCTCTTACAAACAATGTAGTTCTCATCATGTATCATAAATATGTAATATGTTTAAATAAATTGTTTTTAATCATAATGAATAATAGTTTACAATCAGCTTGCTTCTTAGTATGTACACCTACTGTTTGGACAATTTATACTTTTTATTCATTTTTCTTTCTTTATCCAATATTCCTCCCTCTTCACATCTCTCTTTCTCAACCCTTTCCTTTCTTTCTTTTTTTCTCTCTCTATTTTTGATTAATTTTTATTTTCTTTTACTAATATTCCCCCCTCTCTCATCACTATTTTCAATTCATTTCTTGTCTTTTAATAATATCTTCTCCTCTTCATCTCTCTCTCTCTCTCTTTCTCCCTCTCATCACTATTTTCAATTCATTTCTTGTCTTTTTAATAATATCTTCTCCTCTTCATCTCTCTCTCTCTCTTTCTCCCTCTCTCTCATCACTATTTTGTATTCATCTTCTTTTACCCAATATCCCTTCAATTTTTCCTCTTCCATGTTCCTGAAAATAAGATTTTCTTTTACTTTTAATTTTTTTCTTTGTTTAACTGTTTTTTTTTTAGGGAAAAACCAATATTTTCAATATCAACTCCTTTTAAGCCCAGCTGAAAATATTTCACCAATATATTTCTATGTTTTCACTCAGCAGTTGGTCTAGAGAAGGAACATATTTCATGTTAAACATAATTTCAAAATGCCAATTTTGCGCCCAAATACTGACCTCTAACCACTGACCTCCATACCCAAACAATTCTTGAAACAACTGCTTCTTATGAACAAAGAACTTATGAAGTTTGTTTGTTTTTAACAGCATATCAACCTCTAAGAGTTATTTAAGGCCAGAAACATTTTTTAAAACCCTGTATGATCTTAAAAAATAGTTTATAGAGAGTATCAGAATATTTGTCCTCAAACATCTAATTGCTTTCAAAATTGTTTGCCTTCAATCTTCTTGTTGTTTTCAAAATATTCTATGATCTCATATGGTATTTCATTATGAAACTATTCACTAATGCTTGTTATGTTGTCATATTTGTTTTGCATAAGTGAAACAAGAAGTAACCTTAGGAACCTGGCATTAGTAATTGAAATAATAGACATTTTTGCTTCAAAATAAATAATTTTAAAAATGAATTTACACTTTATTATTGTATATCTAGATAGGTTTTTTTTTATCTTTATTCTAAAAAAAGAATTCCTTTTATTTGCAAAGTTATAAAAAATTAGGCCCTAATATAAAATAATTAGAGAAGTATCTATTCTTTTCAATCAAACTTTTGTACATAGAATAAACTTTGAAATAGGCAATAATCTTTTAAAATGTTTATGTTAAAAAATATTTATTATATGAAAGTAAATGAATAGAAGAAGAAAAATAAATAAATAAATAAATAAATAAATGCAACACTATAGCAATTTGATCCAAGTCTCTAGACTTAAAATTGCAGACTAGTTTGGTAGAGACTATTCCACATATTCACACACGCGCACACACACACCACATACATCACATACATCACACACATCACACATGTTCCCATTTTTATACATATACAGATTTGAGTCTTGAGACCTCATAAACATAAATATTTCAGTGGATCCTATTGTATGCAACCACCCCCTACTCTAATCAAAAACTAGTTACATATAGCAGATTGTCATTCACTTAAGATTCATGCACAACCAATCTATAATTGTCTGTGGATAAAAAAATTGTGGTTAATGCAGGCAGTCACTCTATCTTTACTATATAATAGAGACCATCGTATGTTCATTCATTTGTACATATATACTAGAAGTATTGCCTGGCTTTGCCTGGGTACCAGACACTAGCTACTAAGGCAGTTACATATTATGTTTGAATAGTTGTAGGAAAGATGCTACAACAAAGAACTTGGGAAATAAAATATATATTGAACAAAAGAATGCAGAATGATGAAATAGCTGAGTGGGAACTCCTCTCAAGATATAGGACATATGTGGTGTTACAGCCTTACTCCAGAGTCTCTGATGCAAGATTGCTTAAGCAGACTTTGGTTGGAGCAAATGATGTCAAGAACAGTCTATCATAAGATGGGGGAATCCCCAACATTAAGAAAGCCTATTATATAGGAAAGCAGCACCAAACATATCAACATTTTTGGTGGTCTGAATCATTATGCTATTCAAATTTTGGCGGTCCAAATGCTTTGATGCTCACTTTTGTGTTAATTTTGATTTGTGTTTTTTGTAATTCCAAATTTTGACCTCTTTGCAGCTATTTTCCAAATCAAAATGAATTAGAATGTGTTCCCTAGGTATGAAGTCTCCATATATTAAATTTCAAGTCTTTTGACCTAAAATTGGCTGACTTGTTTGGTAGAGATTGTAATAGTTCAATCTTTCAACTTAGCAGCTAAATTTCTGGCTCAAAACCAGTACAAAACTTTAGTCAGGTTTGAATACCCTACATATGTAGTAGACCAAAAATCGGCAGAGTAATTTGGTAGAGACTACTTGACATCACACACACATACACATTGTCACTTTTATTGACATAAAGGTTTATTGTGTCATACTTTGAACATTAAAGGCAAAAAGGTAAGCCTGCAATAACGTATTGCCTATTGACCAGTAAAATTGATTTTGTGAAATTCTTTAAGTTCTGAACTTTATACTATATATATATATAGTTGTCTGCCCTTGTTCAGGACTTGCATTTGATTGCTTAGCAACTATTTTTCAATCTAAAATTAAATTTGTTCCACAGGTTCTTATACCCCATATATCAAATTTCAAGTGTCTAGACCAAAATTGGCAAAGTAGTTTGGGGTTCTATAGTCATGGAAGTTTTGAATATTTCTTTCAATTATAGACTGTAAGAATGTGTAAATTTTTGTTTAAATTAGACCATTCCTAAGGGTATTCTGAAAAAAGACATATCTAACAACACTTCCAGACACATAAAGTACAATTGTGTGAATTTTCAAGAAAATCAGGCCAGCCGTTTTGGAATCTCTAGGGAACAAACTCACATACAGACACAGTTCCATTTATATATAAGTTAAGATATTTGTGACAAAAATCAAACATTATTTTATCATCACAAAAAATATCAGAGTGCAGATTTGATCCCAACCATGAGCAAAAAACTTGAAAAAGGCCAAAGGATAAATTGGCTGAAACATAGAATTTAACAAATATTAAGATGTGGACTATATTCCGCAAAATAAATATAAGAAGTACAGAAAATTAATTCAATTATAATGTATATACAAATGGATTTATTGATTGCATAGAATAAAAAATGGTTGGATTGGAGAGATAAAATTAAGGAAAAGAAAAAACCTTGTACTAATTTTTACCTTAATCTATCAAGGGAGGAGTAAACCATTCAAGCTAAATTCTATGAAAAAAAAATTTAAAAGAATTTTTCATTTGACATCAGTCAAATTTTCCTTTTAAATCATATTTCTGGTTTTTATTTGTTTCCATTCAATATCCACCTTGGTTTGTCCAGTAAGCCAACCATGTATTCAGATTCTCAAAATTGGGAAGAAAAAAGAAAGAAAGAAAAAAGCCTCCAAAAATGATTGAATTGATTTTAGATAGAACATATATCTTTCTGTCACACAGAATTACAATGGTGGATAAAAGATCAAAGATTTCTTGAAGACAAAAACAAAATAAAAATCTTCATTATGGAATGTTCCTTTTCTTATTTCACATTCTTTCTAATCTGATTATTATCTGGAGACTATCAGCCACCACTTTGTCATTAAATTCAGGTTTTTGATTGTTGAAAGGTTTTATCTTAAGAGGAACTTGATTTTTATGATAATGATAACATTTTTAGAATAAAAGAAAGATATATATGTATGTGCATGTATCTATATATACAAGAGTTATTCCAAAAGTAGTGCTACCTATTTTTTAAAGTATTTTCTAAAATCCTATGAAGACAGCAGTGGTGCCATTAAAATGAACAACTTTTTGTACTCCAGAATTTATTTTTCTACATGGTCACCACCATTCTAAATCAATCCACTTTTGCCTGAAATGAATGAGGCAGTCCATTTTAGCATCTGGAGCATGCTTTGTCACTCACATCTCTGTCACCAGCCTGAAATCAACAAACCCATATCCTAACTGTGCTGACATAAACTTCATCCGCTTTGAAAATGTTCAACAGGGACAGTGAATATTGATCAGCTTAATTTTTTCTACTTGGAGGAATTCATATCTGCTTTTGACACATGTTCATAACAAGGTTTGCTTTCTTAGAGTATCACGGAGAGTCAATATCTGCAAAAGAGCAATGAAACTTTCAGGTCATCAACGCATAAGTTCAGCCATTGTAACAATACAATTTGCAATCCTGTCTGATCCTTTTAGGTGGAATAAAAAAAAATGAAGAATTGCTTATGGAACAAACCTCGTAGTTGACAGTGTCAATGGCCTTTCTTCAATTTCCTACTTGTGTAATATTTAACCCATAAGCTTTAGGTCTGATAATCACATGGGAAAGAAAGAGACAGTTATCAACTGCAGTTGACTCTGTGTCTACACTTATTAAGTACTTATGCTCTATCACTGTTATTGAGAGCTTTTTTTTTTTCAATATTATTAATTCATTTTTTCTTGTTTTCTAGCAAGAAACTTAGATGAATAAAAAATATCAAAAAGAAAAATTAAAATTCTTTTTAATGAAATATGTTTGAATAATGATATTCTGACTAAATATATATATATATTTATATATATATATATGTATATATAGGCTTCATCTTTATATTTGTTAAATTCACTGTTTTGGCCTTCTATATATGATGGAGGTTTTCTATTCATAGTTTGGTCCAAATCTGCACACTGATGTTTCTTTGTGCTGCCAATCTTAATGTCCTCATCTTATTAAAAATTAAACACACTATCAAGGACAGCACAAATAATGTCAGAGTGTAGATTTGGTCCCAACTAAGAAGAGAAAAACTCTATCACCTGAAGAAAATCAAAGGATTAATTTGATGAAATGTGAATTTAACAAGTAGAAAGAAGAGGACTATAATCTGTATAATAAATATACAGTTTATCAAGCTTTATCTCAAGGCTTCAGAAAAACTCAAATTTTTTTAGCATCATATTCTATGTCATAAAGTAGTGTTGCAATATTTTTTTGAATCAGTATTAGGGTATGCTCACAAAGATTTGGGCAATTCGATTTATACAGAGGGATATTCAAGATCGACCAATCACAGAACAGTAAGGATACAAATCGTATTATATAATTTACTACCAGATTTCTGTGTTGAAAGGACATAGCTCTATTCATGACAATTTGATTATTATTATTATTATTGGTATTATTATTATTACCACTCCTACAACAACTGCAACTGCAATATTTATTGGACCTGCTACCAATTGGAAATTTTTTTTTTCTTTTTCTCTATATTATAAAAGACATTTTAACTTTTGTAATATCTTAGAATTGGGACCACTTTATCTGAAATAAAATGGCCCTACTAACAATATTTTTTCTCCATAAAATTATTTCATTGAATTAACTAGTATCAATTGACAGAACTCTATGAGGTTTTAGCTTCATCTAATTTAACTAAGAGTGTTTTAATACAAGTCAAATGAACAGATATTTTTACAGGTTAAAATCATATTAGCATTAAATTAACACATAACTAATCCATCTTTCATAACCGAATCTATTACTTGGCTTTGAAAAAATAATTAAAAGCATTTAAAAATTTTTTAAATAGTTTTAAATTGAAATTAGAATTTAAATGAATTCATCAAATGAAAAAAAAATTCTTTAGGTTTTTCAGGAAAAATAACCAAACTGGTTTCTTTCAAAGTAATCGTTAAAAATGTGAGTGCATATTCGATGCAAACAGTATTAGCTAATTTATTTTAAAAAGTAGATGCATATCTTTGAAGCACTCAGAAATATCTTAAGACATCTGCGTTTGACATGGATTTCAAAAACTAAGCTTCCAAATCAAAACTTTATTTGAGTTAAATTACTTTAGTGTTCCAATGATTCTTGGTCACTAAGTGTTTGGTTTTTGTTGGGTTTTTTTTTCATTTTTTTTCTTTTTATTAAAAATCATGGTATTTTTTTACCTGATAAAAACAGAACTGCATTTTTATATGATTAGTTTAGTTTGCTTGCCTTCTTTTATTCATAATTTTGATTTATAATTCCCTTAATATTATTTTTAAAATTATGTTTTATCATAATTTGGTTGATATTCTAGTTTTCTTTGCCTTTTTTTGACAATTTATTTGTTTGTATTTTTCAATATTATGAATTCAATGATGTCTGCCCAGCAAACCTAAGTAAGGCAGACCAACATAAACACAAATGAAAGATCCCATAATTAGCACTATAAATGCATATTAAACAAAATCATGTGAAAAAATAAATAAAAATACACTGTAAAAGAATTATATTAAAAAAAAAAAGATCAACGAAAGACTTAAATGTATTTCGGGGAAAAAAATTCAATGAATTTTCTATGGATCTGATTGGCTCTTTAGTGTCAGATTGAGCAATGAATTTTTACAAATGTCTTCCTGAACTCAGGCTTTTCAAAAATGAAATGAAATGGACTAAAAGAAATAAATAGGAAGAAAGTAAGAAAAAAAGAAAAAAAGAAAAGATAAAAGAAAGTTAAAGATAAAATACTTAAAGGATAAAATATTACTTTTTGAAAAAATACAAATACAAAAAAAAGAACAAAAAAAGGGAAAAAAGGCAAATGGAAGAGATGAAAGTCAATTAATAGAGGATCAAATATTCAAAAATTTTTGACGTTTTGTTATTTTGTATTTTATTTTACAAACACATAATTATGAAGAAACCACCGACACTCTTACATGTAACTGTGTTTATAAATGTCTACATACTTTTAATAATGATTTTTAGAAATATATACCCATGTATAGCTACATATATATGTAACCCTAACCCTAGGCCTAGGCGTATGAGTGCTTGTAAGTATATTGATATGTGTGTATTTGTATATCTCTGTGCCTTTGTATATATATTTTTGTGTGTGTGTGAATATGTATTCATATATATATATATACATGTGTACATATGTATTTGTATAAATATGTGTCAGTACATATAAATTTGTATGTATATATATATATATATGTGTGTGTGCATATTTATATATATACAAGGGCCATTCCAAAAGTAATGCCACCTAACTTTTAATGTTATATTTTAAAAGTCGAAGTGGTACCATTAAAACCAGTGATAATTTGTGCCCCAGAATGTATTTTTTACATTATCACCACCATCCAATGTCCATTATTGCGTTGGGAGTGCACTTGTCACCCACATCTTTGTCACCACTCAGAAATTGACATCAACTGCATTGGCTTTGTAAACTTCCAACAGGAGCTGGTCATGATGATTGGCCTTATTTTTTCTGTATCAAGGAATTCAATGATGCATCTATACTTTTTGTCCCAGTAGCTGGTTGTCAGTAGTAGTGCATATGAATGACAGATTATAATTCATGGTATTATATAGAAAATTGTTTGGTATCAGTGTTTATAATTAATGAGTTTAATGACAGTGGTTGAAAAAAATAGTCTGATATTTGTAGTCCAAAATAAAACCCTTAACTTCATAAAATGCGGGTGAAATTCTTGAGAGATATTTTTGGAAAAAATAATAGAACCCTAGTTATAAATTTATTCCAATTACCTGTTAACTGTAGCACCAATTTCATTTGTGACAGAAATGATCCTGGTTTGGAAAATATAAAAAGCAAAGTCTCTTTAAAATAGAAAAAGAAAATAGTCCAAATTTAAAATATAACTTTCTATGGATTGTAGGGCCATTATAATTTGTGAGAAAAATGATTGTAGTTTGAAAATTATAAAAAGCAAAAAAAAATTTACAATTGAAAAGGAAAATAGTCCAAATTTTTAAATATCAGTTAAGGTATGAAATTGTCCAAGGCAAAAACAGTTTGAAGTTTTGTAATAGTAATAAATGGCAAAAGAGTAGTAGTAGTAAAGTAGTAATGATTATAATAAGAGTTCAAAGGTTAAATCATTAAAGACTAGAGTTCCCTTCATTAAGTAAGATTGTAAATCAACAGGATTAGATAATAAACATTATGATAATTTTGATTGGCTCACTGCTCTCATCCCTGTCTATAAATGTAATCTTTCAAATCTTGACAAACATACTACATCCTGTGAATTAAAAATATTGCAACACTACCCATTATTATATTTCAAAACTATTGATATAAATATATGTTTTTGAAATACTTATCATTAATCTCTATACTTTTAAACAAATCTATATGAATTCTTTTAATTAAAATGATTCTGTTTACATAAATTCCTATTCTTTTTTATTTCACATTTTATTTCTATTTCTGTTTTCAAACACAGATTACATTTTATTTGATTCTATGTTTTTATGGGTATATTTCAAAATGGTTGGAAACTCAATCAATATATTTCAATGTCCAGATGAAAGTGAGATTTTTACAAATTTCATACTCTTGTCTCTTTCCAGTTTTTGCACACTTTCTGATATGGGAGGAAATATGAACCATTTACATATTGAATATTGTTTTTCGTATGTTTGTTTGTTTTTGTTTTGAAATTACTTCTGCTCTACATGTGATATTTTTTCTGTGTGTTTAGGGATACTTATGAGGTTTGGTTAAACTTATTTGCTTACAAGTTTACATATATGCTTGTTAAAAATAATTAGTTTTGCTTATCAAATTTACACTGATGTTTTTTTGTGCTTTCAATATAATGACTAATGTTTAATTTTTTTTCAAATCTCATTTCAAAGACCTTGAAAAAATATATAAAACCTTATCCGAAAAGTTTTGAAAAACATTAATAGCCTAATTGATTTAAATTAAACATTTGAAAAATTAACATTCTGAGTTTTGATTTATATTTTAGAATACCAATGTAGGACTTTTTATTGATATTTTTGAGTTGAAGAGATGTCTTATGACATCATTTCTGGTGGGAAATGCATTTTTGGAAATTTATCGAAGTAAACACACACATAAAAAAGATGAAAAAAACCAAAAAAAGAAACATAAACTTCTTTCATACAAAAGGATGCAAACTTTTCATTTCAAAGATAAAAGAAAGAAAGTAACTAGAAGGAAAAAAAACTAAAACTAAATAAACAGCAACAAAAGGAAAGGAAATATTGCCTAAGCTTAGACACAAGAAATAATAAGAATCTCCTGTCTATCTCTTTCTACCTCCTCCTGTTTTCTCAACACGATACTTCATAAAGGATCAAGACATAAAGGAATTGTTAATATTAATCTCCCAAGCAGCCGGCAGATTTTTCTGGAGGCGATTGACGACAAAATTATCTTTGTTATCAATTAACATTGAAACCAGTGAAAATTGTCCAGTGCATCCCTCAATGGCTCTGGCTAGTGATCTAGGCACGTGCTCATGTTCGGTTTCATGGCAAAACAGCCTCAGGTAATGGTCGCATGTATCATCACTGACACAGTAGCCCAACCCTCAAAGAATATACTTATACATATACATATTTACTTTAATATACACGTAGATACCTGTGTGTTTGTATATATATATATATATGTGTGTGTGTGTGTGTGTGTGTGTGTATTAATATGTATTTATGTTTGCTTATTCAAAAAAAATTATATCTAGGAAATCAGTTTGAGACATAATTAAAAATGCATTTACTGCTTCCAAGATGAAAAGAAATGAGTTATCAGTATTTTTGTCAAACGAGAGCATGCATGTTCAAATAGACACACAAACACATTCATAGATGCTTCTATATGTATTTACTGATATGTAGTCATTGTTAAAGTCCACTCTTCTCATTGTCCTTCAAATCATTAATATCCTTGACATTTTATTTTTGCTTCCCTTCATGCTGAAGGGAAATACTATTTAAGTGTGTTATTATTTTCTAATGATGGTACTGTAACAGTGTCATATAGAGAGTAAGCATAAGGCCAAATATATAGTTAATTTTTAACACTAACTATTTCTACTTTCATATATTGTCTTTTTTTTTCTATTTTTTACCTCATCTGGAAACTCAGATAACACACACAGGTCATATACTTGACCATTCCGGAATTCCCCTCTCTCTCTCTCTCTTTTGTCTCTCTTTGCTCTAACAGCAGACACAAAGATGGGCAAAACATGCAACAAGGAGAAATTGTCATGCTCCCTTGAAAAAATATCAAAACTTCTCATGAATTGTTTGCGGAAAATAAAAGTTTTATAAAAGTTAATTTTATCACTCTCCTTTCATTCTACAGGCATTACAATGGTAACCCCTTCAAATATTACAGTACAAGTAAACTATTCACTTTTTACCTATACACATTACTTTAAATGTGACTCTGCATGTAAAGCAATTTGATAAAGGAGAAGTACACAATTTGCACATGCTTCTGCTTGACTTGGTGGGATTTGGGATAAGCGGAAGTACCCTCACCATACCAGAACCTAGGAAATGAAATACATTGATGTGAATTTTGTTTTTGGAAAAATGTATAAATAAGGCTATACTTACTCAAAATCTATAAAGCCTTGTAGATCTTGAATATTCAAATACTATACTGTATTGTAGTGGTTTACTGACCTGTGCAACCATTGTGTTCACATGAATTCATATGGTGAGTTTTCGAAGGAAATTGTAATTCAAAAGTGATCCCCAAACTCTCAAGTATATTCCTGATAAGGGAGTTACTATTTAATCCATAGCTGGAGGGAAATGGGTATTTATGCCTTTCCCAATGTTATTAGTCTATGAAAATGATGGAACAACCAGGATTTGAAATCGTGTACTGGGATTTCTGAGTCCGGACACCTAATAACAGTCCCAAGTCGCTTCCCCAATTTAAGCTTGGGCCATTTTCATATTTAAAAAAAATTAATAGTAAAACATCATTCTCCTACTTAAAAATATATTTTAATTTCTAATCTTTTGCCTTTCTAAGTTAAGCTTAAAAAATATCTAATATGTTTGTGAGATGGGCAATTGATAGATAGATAGATTAACCAATAAACAAATAAATGGAAGATCAAATCGATATCTATGTTTAGATAGCAAATGGGAAATGATAAACAGATGTTAACAATGGTTTCTTTGTATTTGGGAATCACTCCAATTTTCATATCAGTTTTGATGACAAATCTGATTCCAATTTCTTATCA
Source organism: Xipholeptos notoides (assembly GCA_036873565.1). Lineage (NCBI taxonomy): Eukaryota > Metazoa > Mollusca > Cephalopoda > Idiosepiidae > Xipholeptos > Xipholeptos notoides. The sequence continues at coordinate 18,639 of JAYKTE010378374.1, forward strand.
AGATTAGTGATTTTAATTCCATCACTTGTCAGAGATTTTTATGGATGAGGATGTAGTCTACACTCTATTATCGAAAATAAATTCTTAAGGAATAATAATCTATACTATATAATAAGACTGGTGTGTGTTTGTTTATATATATTTTAGTGATGGGACGATTCCTTGGAATCGGAATGATTAATCGTGTATTTTTGGGGGAATCGGAATCGCATCGTTAAATAAATACCTTAGATTTATGATTCTTTCATTATGATTCTCTTGAATTTTTAAGTTAATCGTTAATCAGAATCGTTAATCAACATTTTCCTGGAATCCGAATTGGTATTGGAATCTGACAAAATTTAGGAATCGTCCCAACACTAGAAATGGGGACTATAGTTTTTTCCTTTTATTTTTTGTCATTTTATTGTCATTGTCACTGATTGTCATTGTTTTGACTATGACAATCTTCTCCACTAAAAGCTTTCAGTTGACAGTTTGAGTAGGTAAGAATAGAAGTGTCTGATAACCCAGATCCCCCCACCCAGCCCCAGGCTCATAGCAGGCTTGTTAGGCAGGTCTTTAATCATAGCTGTTTAAAATTAGGATTCTTCCCTTTTTATACAGTGACAAGAAGCACTATTGTTTTCTTTTTCTTTAATTTCTTTTTATATTTTATTTTGAAAAATTGTGAAGAAAATATTTGAAAAGATTTGAACCTTTATTACAAATATTCGGTAGCCATTCCCAAAATGAAAATTAAATCTGACTCAGAATTGAATTCTCTTGGAATTGCTCAGAGATAAAGAAGTACTTTTTTTTCTGATTCAACAATCATAAGGTATTATTAAGATTGAAATCCTTAATTTTATTATCCTTGAATTTCTTTTAAGTTAAATCCAAAACGCAAGAGAGGGAAGTTGATTTAGCCCGGTGGATAGGCAGTTGGACTTGGGAATCGTAGGGGAAGTCGATTTGGGCCAGTGGATAGGCAGTCGGACTTAATTGGAATCGTAGGGGAAGTCGATTTGGGCCAGTGCATAGGCAGTCGGACTTCGGAATCGTAGAGAAAGTCGATTTAGCCCAGTGGATAGGCAGTCGGACTTGGGAATCGTAGGGGAAGTCGATTTAGCCCAGTGGATAGGCAGTCGGACTTCGGAATCGTAGAGAAAGTCGATTTAGCCCAGTGGATAGGCAGTCGGACTTGGGAATCGTAG
>JAYKTE010378375.1:0-10770 GCA_036873565.1 Xipholeptos notoides
ACACACACACACACACACATCCCTGATGCACACACACACATACACACACACACACATCCCTGATGCACACACACACACACACAAAAAAAAATGCGCTCGACACCCACACACACGCACGCACGCACGCGTACATACGCACACACCCAAAATGCACACACACACACATACACATACTAAAACGTCCACAATCAGTAACACACAACCCCGTGGCGCGCGCGCACACACACACACACACGCAACCGCAACCCCGTGCGACAGTGAGTGCAGTCAGTCAGTGATAGTGAGTGCGCTTGCACACATTTAATTAAACATACGCACAGATGCATGCATTTTAACACAGTTCACGCACACACACACACAAAGTAAAACACTTGCAAGTCCACGTCTTGAAAAAAAAGGGAGCGTTTTTTACTGTTTTTTTTTAGTTCTTTTTAAAAAAATTTTCTTTCGAAAAACTCTACTTAAAAAAATTGTTTTTCTTATGATCGGTTGTTGCTTTTTCTTTGTATACAAGAGTGGACCACTGGACCAGCAACAGGCCGCACCCGCACCCACTTGCTTCTTGCCTGCTTTTTTATTCGACCGTCTGCGACCACAAGCGACCGTTTTTCAATGCACGAATTCAATTATTGTGAATGTTTGAATTAAAATTAATTCCACAAAAAATGTTATCGCATTTTTTCCAATCAAACGCAAAAACAATCAAAATAATCTTTTTATATTCAATAAAATTCGAAATGATAAAATTAATGTTAAAAAGAGACAACAGACAGAGACAAGACATTAAATAAATAATTTCTCAAAAATAATCAAGAAATACAAAAAAAAAAGGAGCAAATATTTTAAATTTTGGTTATTTTTTCATCAATATGGCTTTATAAAGATATAACAATAATTTTTATATTGTTAAACAATAAAATTTGGGGAATTTGATTTTAATTCTTTAAATAAAAATCTAAAGAAAAAAACAACTTTTTAGTAAGGAAAATATTAATGGAAAAATTAGATTTAAAAAAAAAGTCATACCATTCATTGCTGGCAAATAATGTTTCCGTTTAATCTAAATAAATTTCGTCGTTTTGTTTAAATCAAAAATCCTTTTTTGTTTAATTAACGATGTTTTTTTTGCTTTTGAATATAACAAAATAAGATTAATCATGGACTCTTTCCATTTTATTGATGTTCTGTGTCGTGATTTACTGAAATCAGTTTTTTTATCGTCTGCCCAAAATACCCCTCCCCTCTCTCTCTCACTCTCTCTTGACACTTTCAAGAAATCATCCAATCAAAATTACTATTACATATACGCCAAGCTTGCCTAGTGATGGGATCAACAATGATTAATTTTTTTAATTAATTCTAATTTTTCCCAATAAAATCATAAAAAATGACTATATTTTTGTATAAAAATAAAAAATAATGAAATTTTTATATAAAGCCGGTGTTGTCGGTACTTCATCTCGGCCAATCAGAATCAACGTCACTTCCTCTTCTTTCGTGATTGTCGGCGTTTTGCATCGTGGCTGTTAGATGTGAGTTATTTTACTCTTCCTATTTTTCTATAATTTTGCATTTTTACAATTTTTGCTTAAAAATCACCGCACAAAACAAACTAAGCATCGAAAACCGTATTTAATTTTCATTTTTACTCAACACGTAAACTGAAAAAATAAAAACAAAATTACGTGGAATAATCGTCAAGTGTGCAGGTTTCATGTGTGTGGACTGACTGAATGCTGATGTGGCATAACAACATTGAACAAATGAAGAAAACGAATTTAATTAAAAGATAAGATTCTTTAATTTTATGGAAATATTTTAATCCAAGAGATTAAAAAAAGATTTTATGACATCTAAAATATTTATTATCAAATCTTTATTGATCTCTAATAATATCTTAATTTGGTATTTTTTACGCTTTTTATTGAACTTAGCTTATTTTTCTCTAATTTTCTTAAGGCATAAATTTTTCCTTTTTGATATCTTGTTGGGAAAAATAATTTATCTATTAAATCCACTAACTCTTAATCTTTAAAGATTTTGTATGTTTATTTTGGAAAAAATAATCAGTTTTTCTTGAAAAAATATTAGTTTGAGTTATGATTAAAAAATATTTAATGTTCTGATTGAAATTGTAGAAAACCTAAAGGAATAATTAATTGTAAGGATTTAAACTATTATGAATGAATGTAGCCCCCCCCCCTTTTGTGTGTGTGTGTGTGGGGGGGGTTCCAATAAACTATCAACTAAGTTTTAAAAGAATAACACAAATCTTAAATATATTACCAAAAATATTTCTTGCCTAGTATTCATTGTGTCTTAAATGTTGAACACAACTAAATAAACCTTAAAAACAGTTTTGTGTTTTTACATGAAAATCAAATATAGATTATAAACTTGGTTTCTGCCTTTTTTGTTGAACAAACAATATTTCAGTTTTACCGTAAGCTGAGAAATATTAATTGATAAAAAAAAATCAAACTCAAGTATTTATTATTAAAGGAAAAAAAATCTATTAAATCTCTTAAACTTCTATCAATTTTCTACGCCTGCAATTTGCAATTCTATTTAACCTCTTTATTTTTTAATTAAAAAAACCCCTTAAAATCATCACTTGTTTTAAGTTGGGCCTCTTTCCCTTAAAAAGAAATAAATATAATCCTCATCCCCATAATAATATATTTTAAAATGATTTAATCTTATTGAAAAAAATTCACTATGAGAATTAGTAAAAGAGATGATGCCACTCAGCCAGCGGTCGGACCGGTCGGTCGGATGCCAAGAAATGTTTTTTCTTCAATTATTGTTTGTCCACATCATCAAAAGAATCTATTCACCTTTTCTCACTTTAAAACAATTCTGAAAATTCAATGAGATCAACTTTTGTTTTGTTTTTCAAAATTTTATCCTTGTTGGACTTTGACGCATCTTCATGTTCATTTAGATTTGAATTTTTATTTTTTTTATTTTATCAAACCTGCTGATAAAAAACATAACAGTATTATTTTTCGAAATCCTTGAGATGAGGTATAAGGAATTCTAAAAGTAGTAATCGAACTATTTTTCTCATCTATAATATTCTCTCTTTCACAAAGGGCGATTCGGCCGAAACGTCGTGACAGATAGAATTGATGAGGAAAATAATAGTCCGATCAGTACTTTTAGAATTTAACAGTATTATTTTATTTATTTACTGTTTCTGTTTATTTATTCTTCTTTGTAAAGACTTTTGGGACTATATTGTTTAGGACCGGGGGTGTGGCCTGGCCTGCCGCCTGTGGCCATCATACAAGCTAATTTATCTCTTTGCAAGAAATCTGTTTTACAGTTTTTTACCCGATATTTCCTAAACCTAAGGTATTTTTAGAAATTTAAGAAGTATAAGTCAAGAGTAGCAAAAAATAATTTCAGTGTTTTTACTGTTTTGTTTTTAAAAACAGATTTTACATGTTTAAAAAAACACACACACACATACACACACACTTTACTGCTTTTAAACGTTGAAACATCTCTTCAATTTCCTTTACTGCCCAGTGAGTGCAATGAATGCATGCACACTTCACTGCAGTGAGTGCACTCTGCACTCACTGCCACTGACTTAAGCACTGCAAAGTGCAAAACATACCAACAACACTCCAAACAAACCATATTGGAAATTTTAATCTGTGTGTTGTGTGTACGATCTCAATGTAAATGTTTTTTTTATAAAAAGAAAAGGTAATGATTTTCATTGCCTAAGAAATAAATCGTAACTAAATATTTATTTTCACATTTTATGCATCAATGATGGCAAGAACAACAACGCGTGTTAGAATAATCAATCTTCTTGAACAGATTTTTTTTTCATTAAAAGGCAACTACTGCGATACTTTACACTTAAAGAAAAAGAAAGCAAGGATGAGAGAGAGCGAGTGTAAACTAAACGTGTACGTTCCAATAAGTGACGTGTCTGACGTGCGTAAAGTAAAAAGAAGAGTTAGAAATTACCCTTTTTTTCTTCATGAGTGAGATAATTTGTTTCATCGGTAAAGCTAAAGTTTAATCGTCAACTCGTTCTAGTAGAAGAAAATATATTTTCTTATAGATGTTGTTGGTGTGCTGAACAAGAATCTAATAACTGTTTTTGGTGCAATCCATTCCTTCCCCCCAGTCCTAACAATCCCCCACTTAATACTAATGGGGATTTGTTAGAAAAATCAACCCCTCACCCTAATCCCAACCCTAAATACGACGCGGTGTTTGATGTGCCTTAAGGATTTCATAGAGCATGTGTGTTTGTTATCTTTCTTCGTAATGTGACTCTCAAACTTTTTACTATATCAACTATATTTTGTTCTTATTAATTTTATTCAATTGGTGTGTTACCCCGACCCACTAAATATAAAGAGTTTTAAAAATAATTCAATAGATTTTACTTTTATTGCTTTTTTTTTAACATAAAATTAATTAAATTTATATACACTAATTAACAAAACAAACAAATTAAAATAATAATTCTATACAATTATTGAAAATCTCAAGCAAAAATGTTAGAACATTAAAAATATTAATATTGATAAAAAAATTAAAATATTTAAAGGTAAAATTGCTTAAATCACTAGCAATGTTGCCTGGCCTTGTTTGGAGGTTGTGTTTGACCCCATAGCAGCTATTTTTCTGACTGAAAACCAAATAGAATTTATTCCACAGGTCCGAAGACTCTGTATATAAAATTTTAAGTCTCTAGACCAAAAAATTAGTGAAGTAGTTTGAGGACTGTAGTCCCGAAACTTTTTAACAATTCTTAGACTGTTAGAGTGTACAATTTTGTTTAAATTAGATTTCCTTCTAGAAGCTAATTTTTTCAATTATAGATTTTTATACTTATTTGGCGGAGGGAATATTCTGAAACCACATCTATCTAAGAACACTCCCAGGCACATAAAGTACGAGGTATGTTCAATAAGTAATGAGAAAATGTCAGGAGAGTTAATATTTATTTTTATAGGCTTACAAAACTTTATTTTTATAGGCTTTCAAAATAATGGCCTTCCGAATGAATTTATTATTTGAATAACTTACCACCCAAATAGTTTATACATAGACAAATGTACTACTGTAAAAGTGACCTTGTGTGTCTGAAAAATGGTCCCTACCAAACTACTTTGAAATTTGATATATGGGATATTCAAATATAATGTTCTAGTTCTGCTTGTTGTTTCTTTAGTCAAGAAAAAATTGAACATATACTAACAAACTGCATACAAATATGAATAAAATATTACTAGCAAGGCAATTGGAAATATATTTTCCACAGAAAATCCTAACAAACTCTTAGAATTCCTAAAAAAACAATGTTATACAACAAAATATAATTGGAAAAAGAAAAACCCTCAAAACATAGCATATAACCAACATCTATCAAGTTGTAACATCCATACTAAAAGCTCAAAACAAAAAAAACTAACAAGCAACAAAACTGAAATACCTCTTCATTATTAAATAACTAAAAATGGTTGATAGGCTGATGAAATCAATCAATTTAAAGAAAATTGAAAAGTTTATATAATAGAGAAAAACCCAGTTCTTTCTTCTCCTTGGTTAATTCCAAAGAACCCCTTGATAAATGGTGTCCCCCAAAATGGAGACAGATATACATTTAGTATACCAAAATGTTGTAAAATAATCCATGCATGAAGTTGCGATTTAAAATCATTGAAAAAAAAAAGGTTTTTTCAATTTTTAAAATGATTTTCCTTTTTATCCTTTTATCTTTCAAGTTTTTTATCTATACATTTAACAATTTCCTAATTCTAGAAGGGGAACAAAAATGAAGACCACGCAAGCATGGCGTTTGCGCCTATCACCAGAGAAGCAAGACACATTGCTGAAAATGATGGTTCTTACGATAGCAGCTGTTTTATGTGAGTATTTCTACTATGTTGTTTGCATAAGTTTTTTATCTTGAGGGAAAAAAAAGCATTTAAAAAGCTAAAATAAAACAAATATAAAGAATAGTGAAATAGTTTTTTTGAAATCTTAAAATCTCAACAAATTAGTCTTAGATAAAAATCCCAAGTTTCAAACTACAAGGTTTGTTTATTTTACAAACCTTACAATTCTGAAAAAGCAGAGAAAGGTATTTTTTTATGTCAATCAAAATGTGTAGAGGTCCTGATCTTTTCTTTCTCTTAGCTTTAACTCTTAACATTAATAAATCTTACACAGCAATAGAGAGAGTAAAAATCAAAAGTGATTAATGCTTCATATTTGATCAAGGCTCTACATTGAGTGAAACACTTGCATTTGCGAGTGAATTTTTCAAGTGGCAATTAAAAATGATAAAACGCTTATTTTTGGTGACTGATTTTTTCACAGACAATCTTTTAAATACTGAGTGAAAAATGTCTTTCCAACCTTTATTTTTCTTTTAATTAAATCGGCTAATTCAAATTATTTAAACAATGAAAGGTTTAATAAAATAAAAAATAGAATGATATACTCTATTTTTTAATGAGGCTGTTTAAAAAGATACTTGAAGAAATTCATCAAATTTTTGTAACAAGTGAAAGAAAAAAAAAGGACTTAAAAGTGAAATGGATTATGCTTTTTTTAAACATTAACTAAGTTTCAGAATTATTGGTTTATTCATAACATTTGAGTGAAGTAATATTTCATGGTTTTGGCTAGTAACTTTTCTATTAGGCTAGTAAATGAAAATATTTAGTTGTCAAAGGTCAACTAGAATTAAATTTGTCTGTAGAGCCCTGTTGATTAACATTTTTTTTTTGTTCCTAAATGAAAGTTCTTTTTATATTTCAGCTTTCTCAACACGTCTTTTCTCTGTGTTAAGATTTGAAAGTGTGATTCATGAATTTGATCCGTACTTCAACTTTCGAACCACCAAATATCTTGCTGAGGAAGGATTCTACAACTTCCATAACTGGTTTGATGATCGTGCCTGGTATCCACTTGGTCGAATCATAGGTGGAACCATCTACCCAGGTAATAATTGGATTAATCTTTGCCTATTGAATTAAATGGACATCTAGTTTAAATAATTTTGAGTTAATTGTGTTATTCACCAATTCACTTTACGTCTCTACTTAATAAAAAAAGTTCACGAAATGATTTAAGAAAAGATCAATTGAGTTTACAATATAATACATCAGTATTTAATTCATTTTGACAGTTTGGAATTCTAGAAACTATTTAACATTTTTCTTGTCCAAAGTTTTGAAAATGAGTTTTGGTTATTATAATAATTCAAATTATTTGGATTTCTATTCTCATCTTTATTATTACATCATGTTTCAAGCATTTTGGCCTTTGGCTTTGAGATACTCTTATCAAACTCTAGAGATTTCTTGATATTATGAACCTAACCTTTAATTCAATCTACAGGGGTAGACTGTACACATTAGTGTTAAATTATCATACTCATCTATATTTAATATTCTTTGCTATTTCTGCCTTCAGTCAAGATTGAATCTCTACTTTCCATATAAATATAATTTACACCTTTATAAACCAATGCCTACAACCATTAGAATGTTAAATGATTTGATGGATGTTAGTTATACACTTTAATTTCTAATTGTAGCTTTTTTTTTTCAAAATTGATTGATAATTTTAATCTTGGGTAAATGAAATTATCCTCATTTTTATTGTAAATATTATCCCATTATTTTTGCTTCAAATGTAAATAATGAGAAAGAAAGTTTGATTTAAATATCTTTTTAAATCCAAAATTTACTTAGTCTTATTTATACAAATGATTTTCAAATATCAATGCCATTTTTCAGTACATAACATCCTTTTTTCATCTATCCAAATAAACGGAAAAGAGGTTAATTGTTAGATTATGAATATATATATATAAAATTTTGAATAAAATTGAATGGATTTGTTTTAAAGAACGACAATACACTTCGTTAATGTTTCATGAAACCTGTTTAAAAAATATATTTGAATTGCATACAATTTTTGTTTCATTATTTTATTTAGGTTTGATGGTAACATCTGCAGTAATATACAACATGCTGCATATGGTTCACATCACCATTGACATTCGTAATGTGTGCGTCTTTTTGGCTCCACTTTTCTCTAGCCTAACCACCCTCATCACATATCAATTAACAAAGGAACTTAAGGTAAAGAATCATAGCAAGGTTTTACATATTCAAGACAATTTTTTAAATATAAATATTCATAATGACTACATTAAAAGATTGGAAGCTAGTGATGCAACTGCATTGTAAAATCTTGAAGTAGTGATTCATTTTTTGGCTATTTATTAATTTTTTTCAAAGTATGCATGTTATTTTACATAAATGATAATGGTTTTGCTCATTTTAACAATATTCTTCCAAATATTGCATTTAGAGTTCTTTTTTTAATCTATGAATTTTTCCACCATATTTTATATATGTAAGATTACATTCTTATTTTATTTAATGAAAAGATGTTTAATTTTATTATATTTAATAAATTCATTAACTTAAAATTAAGAAAAATGTTAAATTGAATTTTATTTTATTTTTTTTTAACAATTTCAAAGAATTTAATTTCTCATTGTAAATTTTCTTTCGTGGCAATTATCTTTTCTTGATGAGTTGTTCAAATATAAATTCCTGAACGATTCACCTAAAAATTTACTCATAGGGTTAAAAAAAAAAAATCTAAATCAATTTACCATGTGCTTATACATTCTTTTTGAAATGTCAAAAAAACCTATCAATTGAAATCTTGAATTTGTTTCTTTTTGACATTTAGTTTTAAATCTTAATTTTACAGGATGCTGGTGCAGGTTTGATTGCTGCATCACTCATTTCCATTGTCCCAGGATATATTTCTAGATCTGTAGCTGGATCTTATGATAATGAAGGAATTGCCATCTTCTGCATGTTGCTCACGTACACAATGTGGATCAAAGCTGTTAAAACTGGTTCCCTCTTTTGGAGTGCTCTCTGTTCCCTTGCCTACTTTTACATGGTATGTCCAAAATAATTATGAATATTATGATCAAACAGCTTTTAGTCTATAAATAATCACTAGAATATTTACTTGTTAACTTCAGAATTCAAAGATGGGTTTTAATGTTTGTTTAAGCATTACTAATGTTAATAAATATTCTATTACCTTCCCTGTCTACCATCAGAGTAACTGGTAACTGTTATCAGACGATAAATCACACTCTAAAACAAGGTAAACTAATCTATCTATTCAGCATTAAATAACCCAAAAGGGTGGATATGCTGTTCAAATAAGCAATCTAATCAACTATCAATCTAAAGAAGGTTTTTTTTTTTTTGTATGAAGAAATTCTTTTAAAAATATTTTTTCCTCTTTCAGGTATCCTCATGGGGAGGCTATGTATTTCTCATCAATTTGATTCCTCTTCATGTCCTTGCTCTCATGTTGACTGGACGATTCTCACACCGCATCTACGTAGCATATTCTACAGTAAGTCATTCAATTGGATATTCACTTATTAATTTTGAAAGCTTATCCAAATTGTTATTTCAGCAGTATACTCAAACTTTTCTGCCCAAAATACAACCAGCATGATTATTTGGAATAAATTCGATAAACTATTTCTCAGGGGAGGTCGACTTGGCCCAGTGGGTAGGCAGTTGGACTAACGAACACACACATACTATCCTATTAATATATCCATGAAAATTATATTCTGAGAGTATTAAATGAAATAAATATTATTGAATATTTATAACAATACCAACATTTATATGTAGTTGCGTTGGAATCTACTCAAATCACATATGTACGAACTAGATAGTATGTTTATTGCTTTCAAAAAGACTAATGTTATTTTATCTTTATATGTATCATTTAGGTTTCAGTGTGTGTTGTTTTTATCATATTTACGAGAGTTGCTCCAAAAGTAATGCTTCCTATTTTTTTAACTTTTAATTCAAAGTTGAAGAGCTATGAAGACTGGAGTGATACCATTAAAACAAGCAACCTTTTGTGCCCTAGTATTAATTTTCTACATAGTCACCACCATTCTCAATGCACTTTTGCCAATGATGAATGTGGTGGTCAATTTTCGCATCTGATGCGTGCTTTGTCAGTAACATCTCTGTCGCCACTCTGAAATCGATTGACACATCTCCTAACTGTGCTGAAATAAACTGTATCGAATTTGTAAACGTTCAACAGGTGCCAGTGAATGTTGATCAGTTCAGTTTTTTCTGCCTGGAGGCATTCAATAACACATCACTGCTTCTGACGACAGGGTTGCTTTCTTAGAGTCTCATACTGTCAATATCTGCAACAGAGAAATGAAACTTTTTAGGTCATGAATGCATAATTTCAGTCATCATAACAATGCAATTTGCTACCCCCTCTGATTCATTTGAGCAAAATAGAAAAACATTGGAGGCATTACTTTTTGAACGCTCCTCTTATATCACCATTTAAAATTTTTTTTTGTTTTTTTTTTTTTGTAATAATGAAATGACATTATATTTCTTTTAGATGTATGTACTACCTTCTTATTCTTTAATAAATCTTATTTCAATTCCAGGTTTATTGTCTGGGTACTGTCCTCTCTATGCAAATCTCTTTTGTTGGCTTCCAACCAGTACAATCAAGCGAACATATGGCTGTAAGTCAATGCATAATTTTTATTAAAATTAGTTTTATCATTACTTATCACTAGGGCTGTGACAATATTCTTTTATTAAAGAATATTCTTGTCATTACTTGACTGTTTTGCGATTTTACCATCTCTTTTAATTCTGTGGTTATTTGTAGGGCCCCTACTAA
>JAYKTE010378486.1:0-10770 GCA_036873565.1 Xipholeptos notoides
GATAGGGATCGATCTGATGATCAATCCTTGCTTGAATTTACAGTTAGAGTGCTCGATATCGGTGATAGAGCATGTGTTTTGATTGGCCTGACGATCGCGCAAACGTGAAACTGACAGTTACCAGTGGCCGCCGTTTTTCCAGGTTTTTGGATTTTATCTTTTTACTTTTTACTTTTTACTATATACATATATATATATATATATACAGTGGGGGAAACAAATATTCCTATAGCTCTTCTAAATATTTTGACACTCTTTATTAATACCATTCATTGGAATCACAAGCATTACTATTTCTTAATACATACACCAATGGAATCAAGCCTTTTTACACAAATTAGTTTTAGTCTATTGGCAAATACTTTCTGTCCAATGTCTGTTTTTATTGCCCAAGTCATTGACTCGTATACAGGTTTAACATGGTTTTGTAACATTGCTTTCGTTACTTCTCCTCGCTTGCCCACATGATGCACCCCTTTACAGTGCCAGCTGGTCACCCTACAGGAAAATCTGAGCAGTCCTGAGGCCTACCAAACCAGCCAGCACCCCTAATAATGTTACAGTTTGAAATTCCCCAGTTTGATGAGACATTTGTTCAATGGTGAAGACCTTTAATTTACCTTCATTTTGAGAAGATTCTTGCCATGATAAACTTAGTCCAATTTATTATTATACAAATCATTCTAATCGGTTTTATTGATTTGACCAGGGGCAGATCTTGTTCAATGTCAGGAAATTTAGGTCAGCAAGAGTGACTAACAGTGACCTTGTTTGCTGATGAAACTGTCTTCATGGCATATAACCACCAGGATGCCCAGGAAATCATCTCTTGGTTCTAAAATTTAAGAAGACCAAGGTTATGTTCTTAAGTCTGCTCCAGGACCTTATGGCTCTAGCCAGGCGAACAAAGGATCATACTCTGGGTCCTTAAGTAAGTGAGCTTAAATAGTTTTGTCCCATAGTCTAGGCCCAACAAGAAACTTAATGTAATACTTGACTCTTTAATACCAAATGCTTGCAAAGATTAGGAAAATACATCAAATAAATATTTGCAAAGATGAATACTAATAAGATATACTAATAAGATAAGTCATATCGAAATTAAACTGATAAAATCTATTTCTAAAAAAATAAACCTATAGATCACTCATGAAAACAGCTAGCTACAAAACAAATATGCAATTCCACAAATATAATTTCAGCACTAAATGACCAATCAGACAATGACATGATATAAAAGCTAACAGCCAACCATCAAAATCAGATCTTTCTGTTATCCCTTTATTCCGTCCTCGGTAAGCCCAAGTGCGTATTCACTTCAAGACTTACGACGGAGAGTATTAACGCTTCCCCCAAATCACGACTCTGAAGACAATTTTACTTATCAACAGGTTTATTGAATGTAGGAGAAGGTAAAAGCTGAAAAGGAAAGAGAAAAAGAATACAATAACGGTGTAGTAACACGAGGTTCAGAGAGGAAAGCGGTAAATGCTTAAAAAGTTCAAAACAAAAGTCCAAATGACAGAAGGGAGTTGTAGGGAGAAGAATTCCGTATAGAAAAAACGAGATGAGAAACTTACAGTGTCTGTGGCTGTGTCAAGGCGAGTGTGAGGAAGCGAATTAATCGGCCGTTCAGAAAGGCATGCCGGAATCTTGATACGAAGGAAGGGAAAGACACCGCCGGAAGTCGGTGTAGGGTAAAAAAAGGTACCCTGCTTAAAAAAGGGAAAGTAAGGGACGTAATTTGGGCGTAAAGCCAAGTCATGACAGCCTGCTTGAAGGGCGCAATGACTATTTATCATACACGAATGGGCGAATGGGTCATGAATGTGTTTAGTTAAGGATAAGGACTAGTGAATAACAATCCAAGGTTTTTGAAGGCATTGTCCATAGTGTAAATGTGGTATTTTTGTGTTTTGGTGCTATGCCTGCTTGAAGGGCACATGGACTTTTGTAAGATGCGAATGGGTCATGAATGCGTCCAGTTAAGGATAAGGACTAGCGAAGACCAACCCAGAAACCTAATGCCCATTCCCCCAGAATTTCATGGCTTTTTATAAGATATGGATGGGTGAATGTCGCATGAATGCGTCTAGTTAAGGATAAGGACTTGCACAGACCAACCCAAGATTTTAACTCAGATCCCAAACTTTGATGGCCTTGTGCCTAAGATGCGAATGGGTGAATGGATCATGAATGAATCTAGTTAAGAATAAATACGGACTAGCGAAGACCAACGCTATTTAATCCATATCGATCCTTTTAGGCCATTTAATGCCGAGAACAATCATTATTGATAAATGTTCTTTTATGTCCACACTTAGTTTTTTGAATAACACAATATGCACTATTTAATCCATATCAACCTTTTTAGGTAATTTAATGCCGAGAACAATCATTTTTGGTAAATGTTATTTTTTGTCTGCACATAGTTTTTTGAATAACACAATTTAATCCATAGCTGGAGGGAACGTGGGGATTCATAGGTTAGTTATTTGAGAAAATAGAAACATCCATCAAAATATTCTTTCAGTAAGCCAAAGTGCACGTAGATTCTGTAGAAAGTTCTTCCAGAGCCCCAATGGACTTATGTCAGTTTTGTTGATGAATTCCTTAAAATGCATTCCAAATAGTTTCAGCGCCAAAAACAGAATTGCCTTTGGAATTCTTGCTTTTGTTTTATGGCATATCAACCTTTTCAGTCATTTAATGCAGAGAAAAGTAAAAAAAAAAAAAAAAAAAAAAAAAATTTTTGATAAAAAAAATGTATTTATCAACATCTTTTGACCAACAGTAGTTTTCTTACTTAACCCAGGGTATTAGATAGAAATGTGAACGTAACAGAATGACAAAGTTTTGACCTAGTTCCAAGCACTTACTGCTTTGTGGTCTTAAAACTGGGTCAACAATCATTTTGTTAGTATTTGTTATTTTTTCATTAAATCTCCATTTAATTTGCACTGACTGTGTGTTATCGGCAGTTCCAAGAAGTGTGGATGGTGCTACACAAGCCTTCACCACTATAAACAATTATCTGTGTAGGCTGTCTGACAACCATACATGGTTTGATGACACTTTCCATCGTCTTTTGAGACGGACGGATGACATCATCATCATCATCATCCATTTAATTTCTCCTGGTTTACACCATATCAACCTTTTATGTCCATTTAATGCTGAGAAGAATTAATTTGAACAAATTTTTTTTCTGTATATTTATTATGTGGACTATCGTCCTCATCTTTGTATTTGTTAAATTCACAACGTTTCAGCTAGTTCATTCTTTGGCCTTCTTCAGGTTTTCTGTTTGTGGTTAGAATCAAAAGTGCTGTCTATTTTTTTAATGCTGCCAAAATAATGTGTTTAATTTTTTTAATTTTAAAACAAAGTGTCAATAAAAAAAAAATCAAATACAATATTTTGACAGCACAAAAAAACATCAGAGTGCAGTTTTGATTCTGACCATGGACAGAAAAACTGAAAAAAGCCATATGTACAATGTACGCTCTCAAAAAGTTGATTGAGCACTCTCACACAGCTGTGGTTGAATGTCTACCTCTTATTTACTATAGCTACAAAGCATAGCTTTCCTCTCCCAGTGGACTGGGCACTCAGTTTAAGTAGTAGCAAAATTTTATATATATATATATATGTGTGTATATGTGTTAAGGTTCCGTCCAAAATTAATGTTTGTTACTGTATTACAAAGTAGAGTGCTCAATATTATTAAAATAGAGCAGCTATATATATTTTTTTTTTTTTTTGGTTGATGACTAGATAAATGTCCCTGGTAGCCATGTGTGTGGAGGAAGAGGCCAGCTACAAGCTGACCTTAGGGTCAACTCAGTAGAAGGCCCACACACCTGGCTTTATAAAAGATACACACAACACTTTGGTCTTTTTCTTGACATCTAATCCTTGGAGGAAATCCACTTGGCACAGTGGATTGGCCATTGGACTGTGGAATCATAATACGCAAGTCGAATTCCAGCCACTTCATTATATTACGTTCACATTTGGATTAATGCCTTTGGGAAATGTATGAATCCCCATACGCTTTCCAGCTATTGATTAAATAGTACAACTTGTGAAAACCAAAAACAAAAGGTACTACTATTATTTACTTATAATACTGTTGGATAATTTCCAATTTCTTATGTATATACATATAGATAGACAGACGGACAGAGAAAGAGAGAGACTTCAACATACATTTATAATAGTTTTTCAGTTAATCCTAATAATTATCGGGATATTTTTTTTTTTATTACAATAGATCGGGGGAGCCAAGGAGCCTTTGCGGCCTCCCCTAGGGAACTAACCCCCTCCGCAATTACGGGGTCTGCACTCAGAAATTATCAATGACTCAAAAATAAGTCAAGTCTACAGACGTCTGTTCAGCCTCAGATACAGTACTGTACTAGTTCTTACATAAAGTTATGAAACGATAGTGAAATGGCAACACTTACGGCCTTGTTAATATAGAATCTAGATCTATTTCTGCTCACTCAGACACTATCACTGAACATTAATATTATGAATGATTTGAATATAAGTCGAGTCTACAGACGTCTGTTCAGCCTCGGCTGTTATATGATGTAAATAAAATCTTCAATTGCAACTGGAATGACTATAAACACATTAAAAATACTTTTGTTGACTTGAGCAATAAATATAAAACATCTTGTTCAGACATTAGCGCTGAACATAAATATTATGAATGACTCAAATACAAGTTGATATGCTGAAATATGGATTGTTTCCTTTGCAAAAAAACCTTAACTTATATTTAAAAATATACAGTAAATTATGACTATCCCTATAAAGAAGGTTAGTCAAAGAATAAAGAAAATATACGGCTTTCCAAATCTCAGGTGGGAAAATAGTCTGCCTTAGTAGTAGTGGCAGTAATCTAAGGTAACAAGTTGTAGTGGTAATACTAATGATACGTAATCCAAATGGGGAATTCATGAGGACGGGGAGACTTACTTCTGTCCAGTCAGACAATTAGAACATAATTAAGACTTTAGCTTAGTCAAGGAGATTATATATATATATATATATATAAGTAGGTTAGGTGTTTACTCGGCCGTAGTCAAACTACCAAGAGTTACTTTACTATTAATATATATATATATATATTATATTATATAATAAAATTTATGTCAATTTTTTTTTCTGATTTGGTTCTTTCTTTCCCTACCCGGGTATTATAAATGAAATCATCCAAATCTTCATGATTGGACTCTATTCACTTGAAAAAAAAAATTTTCAAATAAAACAAATAATCTTGTTCCCAAGGAACAAAAAAAAAAAGAAAGAAATAACCCTAGGCCAAAAGCCCCCCCCAAAAAAAACAAAAAAACTTAAAGACAAACATCCTCCCCACCAAAAAATATAAACAAACAAAAAATAAAACAAATAAACTAAATAAAACAAATCAAAACAACTTTCAGCATTAAATGACTTAATGAAGGTCAATATGTGGTTAAATAAACCAACCAACCCTTTCACTAGACTAAGTATATTGCAACAACATTTAAATACACTGCACATGCACTGTAGTGCATGAGCATTGCACTTAAATGCATACTGTGTTTAATTGTCGCTTGAGTATAAATCAATTGTATCAACCATTAGGATTGAGCATATCAGTGACATCTTCTTTTCATCTGATGACAGCAACTTGTAATCTTAGTAAAAAAGACAAATTCTCTTTATTATCAAATACATTATGCAATCTATTCTCAGAGCAACATGGTGGAATTTCAATTGTAAGAAAAAAAAGTGTTTTAATTACTTTTAAAAATGCCATTTTTAATCTCTTTTCAAAAAGAAGACAAACTCCTTTTAAGAGAATTTTCAATTGGAATAAAGGATTGGTAAATTCTTCTTTTTAGCAGACAAATGAAGACAGATGAAATAGAATCATTCCAATTTTCTATTCTTCCCTATTTTGTTATTTGCTTGTTTTGTTTTTATGGCATATCAACCTTTTCAGGTCATTTAATGTCGAGAACAATCATTTTTGGTAAACGTTATTGTCCACTCTTAGATTTTCGAATAACACAATATGCACTATATAACCCTTAGCTGGAGGAAACTTGGTGATTCATACCTTTCCCAAGGGTATTAGTCAGAATAGGAATGCAAACGGAACAACTGGGATTCAAACTCACATGCTATGTTTCCGAAGTCCGACTGCCTATCCACTTAGCTAAATCGATTTCCCCTTTTCTTTAATACTTCCTCATTGTTTGAATTCTATAATATTATTAATTCTTATATTCATTTGGAACTCTTCTGAGATGAGGCTTCATAATCTATGTATTGATTTTATTAGCAAACTCTTGTTTTCATCTTTATAGTTGTTACAACAACTACAAAGATGAGGACAACAGTCCACCAATAAAATCAATGCATAGATTATTAATTCTTGTTAGAAAACTAACTTCCAAAGTGAAAAGAATTCAAAGATCATTTCATTTTGATTTGCTTTTATCATTATAAATTATTATAAAGTTTGCACTATTTAATTCATAACTGGAGGGAATATGGGGATTTATACCTTTCCCAAGGGTTTTAGTCCAATTATGAACACAAATGGAATGGCTGAGATTTGAACTCACTTACTACTAATTGAATCACTGAACAAGAAGAAGACATTGAAGAAGAAGTGAATCTTAAAGATTTAAAGAATAAAAAAAAATGCAGGTCAGCCTGAAGTCAATATAATGTTTTTCTTAGTTACAAACCCAAGTTAGGCACAAGGTCAGTTTTACATGCTCATTATATCCTTGGGCTTTTTGTAATCAGTGTTGTCCTTCACCTAGGTGATATATCTACTTGGTCAAGCACCAACCAAAGTTAGAAACAAGGCCAGTTTTACATGCTCATTATATCCCTGGGCTTTTTGTAATCAATGTTGCCCTTCACCTAGATGAAATATCTACTTGGTTGAGCACAAACCTAAGTGAAGCACAAGGCCAGTTTTACTTGCTCATTATACCCCTGGGCTTTTTGTAATTAAGTGTTGCCCTTCACCTAGATGATATATCACTCACCATTTTTAAAAATTTAAATTTTAATTAAAATTATTTAAAAATTTGAATATAGATTATTTTTTACAAATCTGATTTAGGTTATTAAAAAGTTCTAATTTTGATTACGGTAGCAGCCACTAAGGAATTCCACTTGACTCAAGATTAATTAATGTCATTAAACAATGCACAATAGATTTTCCCTGATGGATGGAAGTTTCACAGGTAAGTCATGCTAGTCAAGGTCAATTCTCCTTTCAAACCAAATTAAAACAAGTAGAGCTGTCAAAAGGTTGCTCTTAATAAGAGACCCTACCCCTTCCTCTCTGGGAAATAACTCCCAGAGAATTCCAAAACTTATCAATTAGTTTAAAATGGCAATTGACTAAAAAAAAAAAAAAAAGAATCAATAATTTACCATTTTATGGAAATTTACAAAATCTTTTTTTTTTTTTCATGGTTTTTATTGATTCAGTATTTAAGAATGAATTTTTCAAATGCAAGATTGGAAAATCTAAATTTGGAGGCATTGAGAATAGTATGCGGGTGTCAAGTAATGAAATCAGCAATTATAACCAGATTATTTTTCAAAACATCAGTTAAGGTCGTGGTAGAAAAAGAAGAAAGTGCATGATGGGAAGATGATTAAAAAGTGAAACAAGTCTCAAAAAGTAAATAAATATTAAAAAAATCTTCATGTGACCTTTAGATAAAATATCCCATTGCCATTAATGAGTTGAACAAAATGTCGCCGAATAGAAAAAAAAAAAAAAAAAAGAAATAAAGAGTTATTACCAAAAAATATTTAATTCCTTCTGAAGAAAATTGAAGTATTATATTTATTTAGGAATTCATTGAGATGAGGCTTCATCATTTAGTAAAAAAACTATGTGTGCACAAAAAGAATGTTTCTCAAAAATTATTGTTCCCGGCATGAAATGACCTAAAAAGGTTGATATGGGTTAAATAGTGCATATTGTGTTATTCAAAAAGAACATTTCTCAAAAATGATTGTTCTTGGCATTAAATGACCTAAAAAGGTTGATGAATTATTGATACATATTGATTTATTCAAAAAACTAAATGTGAAGAAAAAAATGAACATTTATCAAAAAATTAATGTTATTGGCATTAAATGACCTAAAAAGGCTGATATGCTATAAAACACAAACAAACAAACAAATATTTTGATGAAAGAGTTGTGGAAGTTCATAAAGTCCAGAATTATTGACTGACTCGACCTAATTAACCACCATTTTGAATATTTAATGAGAATCCTTGATTCAATTAACATTTCCTTTTGTATCCAAATTGGGAAACAAATAGCTCTTCTCCAGAAAATGTTTTGGTTGAAAAATCTGTGGAGTTTCACACAATTTACATTTCTATGAAACATCAAAGAGGTCTTGAGAAATTCAGTTTGTTTGTTTGTTTTGTTTTACAGGATATCCACCTTTTTAAGTCATTTAATGCCGACAACAATCATTTTTTGAGAAACATTCTTTTTTGCCAACACTTAGTTTTTTGAATAACACAATATGCACTATCTAATCCATATTAACCTTTTTAGGTCATTTAATGCTGAGAGCAATAATTTTTGATAAACGTTCTTTTTTGCCCACACAGTTCTTTTTGAATAACACATGTTTTCAGTCCTCCTTGACCATCCTCAGGGATTGGCATTTTTGTCAGTTTATATTTTGTTTTTCGGAATCCTTGGGATGAGGCTTGATAATTGTGAAGACCACAATAACATAGATGAGGACAGCAGTCCGAAAAATACTTGTACAAATTTATATTTTGTGTTTTATCGGTTTTTTTATATGGTTACATTTTTTTTTTGGTGGGGCGGGGGTATGGAAAAAGTCTCCGCCCAGTTCTAATCGCAGTCAGCTGAGTATATCCCCATCTGGTTACTCTGGGCAAATTAGACTCATTAATTCACGAGAACAACTTCTTTAGTTGTAGCAAGTATTGATGCATTCAGACCACTGAAATTTGCATAGGACAATGGTTACCTACATTTCATGAATTACAATTTGAATTGATATTTGGAAGAGCATTTACCACTTTACAAACCTAATGTTCAGTACTGCATTCCTATATAATAGGCTTCTTTAACAACCTTAGTAGCAAGTCCCTGGGGCCTGTACATTGCCATTGTGCTATGCAAATTTCCTTGGTCTAAATGCTTCGATGCTCACATTTGTGTTCCTTTTGATTTGTGTTTTTTGTCATTACAAATTTTGACCCCTTAACAGCTATTTTTTCTGACTCAAATCAAATTATAAAGTGTTCTGAAGACGCCATATATCGGATTTCAAGTCTTTTGACCCAAAATTGACAGAGTAGTTTAATAGAGATAGTTCCATACACACACACGCATAATTACTTATATAGATATACAAATAAAGTTTATCTATTTATTTTATTTTATTAGTTTTTATTTATCAATTTTTCTTTTTATTTGTTTATTTTAGTTGATTGGTTTATTTATTTATTTATTAAATTTTTTTACTTCTTTATTTGTCTGTCTTTGTTAGTTTTGTTTTTGTTTATTAGTCTTTTCTTTGGATTTTTGGTCGTACCATACAAAATAAATACCAATGTGCCTCATCATGTCTACATCTCTTAACTTTATAAGAAATCTTCCAGACATATTCATTCTTTTGGTACAGGTATGTGTATATGTGCCATATATATATATATATATATATGTTCCTCAACAACATTCATTCTCACCTCATTTTTCTTTTACCTTTCCATACCTATGCATTCTCACTCCTCTCTCCCTCCCCTCACTCCCTCCCTCTCTCTCTCTCTCTGACCCCCTCCCTCTTTTTCACTCTCTCTCTCTCTCTCTGACCCTTTCTCTCTTTCCCACTCCCATCCCCCTCTCTCCCACTCTCTCTGACCCCCTCTCTCTCTCCCCTCACTCTCTCTCTCTCTCTCTCTATGACCCCTCTCTCTCTCTCCCCTATAATTTTACTTTGTTTTCCCTAAATCATCCTCTCTTGGCTTCCCTGATGTGTTTTCTACTTACAGCAAAGAACATTACATATTCTTTGGATTTGTAAACCCACACATTCTGCTTGCTTAACCCAATGCTTCTTCCCACCCAGGCGTGTGTGTGTGTGTGTGCGTGTGTGTAACGTACCCCCCTCCCCCTCTGCAACTGACTAACCAAGCAGCTGTTGAACATTTTCTTGCTCCCTGATTCCGAAACACAAGAAATTAATCTTATTGAAAGTATGCGCCCATAAAATACATGTGTTGCTCTGTAGAAATCTCAGTCAGCATGAACAACTTTGATGTGTAAACATTCGGGAAAAGATGTCTTCCGACTTTTGGGCGGCAACATTTAAATGTATCAATTTGCCTGTTTCAGGGGTCCGCAGAGTGGTCGATATCGACCCCTGAGGGTCAATGGAACTATCCAAGGCGTTGATAATTGTCTAGAGCAGGGGTAGGCAACATTTCACTAACTGTGTGCCTACTTAAGGTTTCAAATTATTCAGGGTGCCAACAACACATATTTTTCCAGGGGTGGACTGTCAGTTTCTCGCCTGCGCAGTCATCAGATGAACAACACAGTCTAGAAACTGACAGTCACCAAAGGCTGTTGACTCCGTGTCTACGCTTATCTACTATATATAGTACAGTCAATCTACGATTTGATATAAAATAATTGCAAGAAATTGTTTTTTTGCGGTTTTAGGTCAGGTTGTGT
>JAYKTE010378597.1:0-10770 GCA_036873565.1 Xipholeptos notoides
ATATATGTATATATATTATTGAAGCGCGTCCATCAGGCAGAAAATCTTTTCGGCTTGATGACCGCGCAGGCGAGAAACTGACAGTCGCCGAAGGCTGTTGACCTCCGTGTCTACGCTTAACTAATATATGTATATGCAATTGGGGGGAATGACCCATTATTAAATGCCATTGGATTGATTACAAATTCATTTAAATGAAATGAAGAAATAAAAAAATTGAAAATAATTTGAAATTCATTTCAATGAAATGAAGAAATAAAAAAAATTGAAAATAATTTGTTAATCTTTATTCAACCTTCTACTCTCATCTTTTGTGTTATCTTCCCAATGTTTCGGCCCATGTACTCTTTGGCCTTCTTCAAGCCTTACTCAAAGTCTGAAACTTTCTTTTGTTTCTTGATTTTCCCTTTCCAGTCTCAAATCTTGGAAGTGAAAAGTAAAATCACGGACGAACTTCATGCAGCGAATGCGGAAAAAAGAAAACTGGAAAATATTTTGGAACAGGTTTCATTCGGAATTCACTTTATTTGTTATATTTATTTATTTATTTTATTTTATTTTATTTTCAAAAGATAATTCTGGTGGATTTAATAATTAATAGATTCACTTTATTTATTTATTTTATTTTCAAAAGATAATTCTGGTGGATTTAATAATTAATAGATTCACTTTATTTATTTATTTTATTTCCAAAAGATAATTCTGGTGGATTTAATATTAATAAATTCACTTTATTTATTTTATTTCCAAAAGATAATTCTGGTGGATTTAATAATTAATAGATTCACTTTATTTATTTATTTTATTTTCAAAGGATAATTCTGGTGGATTTAATATTAATAAATTCATACGCCATAAAACAGACACAAAACGATCAAAGGGAGATAACAATCAAAATTCATGGTTATTTGCCCAAGAAAACCTTTTAGATTAAGATTTGAAAGCCTTTCAATTAATCCAAAGCTTTCTATTATATTAGTCGGTTATGATTAATTTTAAGCAATTTTCTATTTCATAATTTTTCAAAAATCTTGGAATCTAAATTTAAATAATTTCATCTTGAATTCATTTTCAATTGAGATGAAAGGTTGAAAGGTCGTTAAACCCAATCAAACCAAACCAAACCAAAACCCAAGCAAACCAAACCAAACCAACCAATCATTCATTCATTTTTAAGTTGTTTTCAAAACAAGATGTTGGTTTTTTTAAATAAATAAGATTATGGTCATTCATTTTCCATTTTATTTCCTAATGAATTCTTGTTTCTTTTCTATTTCTTTAATCTAGAAAACCAAAAAACGTTTTTATTTTTATTTTTATTTTCTTTATTGCAGGAAGTTGAACAAGTGGAAGAAATGTCAGGCAAAATAAAAGACTTGAGCAACAATTTGAAACGCTTAGAAGAAACGTTCAAAAATGAAAAGAATGTAAATACTTTTTTTTTCTTTCTCTTTTCATTCATTTTTATTTAATCGTCCTTAATTTCTAAAATCACTATCCGTACCAAATCGATGCTTTTTTTATATAAATATTAATTCTATGTAAAACCACTTCATAAAATAATGTTTATTATGGAGCATTAAAAAGAATTAGATTTCCATGATGCCCAACTGGTGTAAAAATATATTTATTAGACTAGATTTCATTGAGTTCAGTTTATTATTATTATTATAGATGTTGGTTTATTTAAATGAGGATTGCCTTAAAGTTTCAGATTTAAGGTTTCAAAAAAAATAAGGAAAAACAATTCAGAAAATATATATTTTTTAATAATTATTGTAATAATATTAATATTAATAATAATATTAATATTGTAATATATTTTTTATATTACACAAATATTTTTAGAAGAAGATAAATTTTACAATTAATGTTTTAAGAACATTTATTATATATTTTTAATGATAAATATTTGAGATATTTATTTATTTAAAAATTTCATTGAAATAATAAATAAAGTTCAGTTGTAATATATTTTTTCATATTACACAAATATTTTTAGAAGAAGATAAATTTTACAATTAATGTTTTAAGAACATATATTATATTTTTTTAATGATAAATATTTTAGATATTTATTTATTAAAAATTTTCCATGAAATAGGAAATAAAGTTCAGTTGTAATATATTTTTTCATATTACACAAATATTTTTAGAAGAAGATAAATTTTACAATTTAAGTTTTAAGAACATTTATTATATTTTTTTAATGATAAATATTTAAGATATCTATTTATTGCTTTAAGAACAATTATTTTATATTAATAAAATTTTACATTACATTGAGAAAAATTTCAATATTTACGGTTTTCCTGTTAATGGATCATTTGTTCTTTTCTTCTTTATGGTGCTTTCATCGATATCTGAGAGGAACGATGTAAAAATTCAACTCTGAAGATTTTTCAAAAGTCTCTCTATTTTATTAAAACTATATTGCGTTCCAAACAAATTACTACGCAAACAAAATAGTCCCACAAAGAAAATTCTAGAACGAACGCTTGTTTACGTTTTTAAATATTAATAACTATAGAAACGAGAATTTCAAATGAATTAAAAAGTTATCTCGCTTTTGATATTTGCAAATAATCACTACATATCTATCTATCTATCTATCTATCTATCTATCTATCTATCTATCTATCTATCTGAATGCTTTTCTCTTTGTCTCTCCCACTCTCCACACTTATTAATCTTTTAAAAGAAAGTGTATAATTTGATAAATTTGTTAACAGTCAGATTCATATCTGACGTTCCTTAAGCGTAGTACCACTCAACACATCCTACATAACCAGATTCGTTGGGCAGGACACCTAGTAAGAATAAACAACATCAGGATTCCTAAGCGCCTGTTCTATGAAGATATAAACCAATAAATCTGTACTTTAGAATCGTAGTACGCGAGTTCGAATCCCAGTCTTTCCGTTTGCGTTCATAATTGGACTAATTGGACTAAGGTATGAATCCCCAAATTCCATCCAGCTATGGGTTAAATAGTGTATATTGTATTATTCAAAACACAAAGTGTGGACAAAAGCTAATGTTTACCAAAACTGATTGTTACCGGCATTAAATGGCCTAAAAAGTTGATATGCCGTAAAACACCAACAAACAAACAGACAAACTAAAAGTAAACAGACTAATTTGATTACGCAATTTATTTCTTTAAAAGATAAACTATTATATGACCCACTTATTGTTTTTGTCTTGCAGCACTGGCACATTCCAATGGGGCGTCGATTCCGGTCTTTAAAACTTTGGTTTGTATTAAGATTATTTGGTGTCAAAGGTCTTCAAGACATCATAAGACAGGTAAATCTTAACTTATTGTGAATAAGCGACTTGTATGCGTCTAAAACTGTTGGTCATTCAGTGGCATTACAATATAATTTAATTAGCAACAGAAAAATATCAAATTTCTTAACGCAAAAGTATTTAACGTATGCACTTAATACTTAGTTGCAATTCCATTGTTCTGTTTTACAATTATCCAATGTATTGGGTACTTTTTAGTGTCACTGTATATTCTGTTGAAAATTGAATAAAAATAAATTATTTCATTATACGCGACACCAAGTCTAGGAAGACAATCTTGGAACAATTGGTTCTTTAGCATTTTGGAATTTTCAATTTTTATTCTGAAAAATCAAATGCTGTATCTGTCGTAAGAAGTAAGTAACTAACAGTGTGACAAGATGGATTATAATACAGATAATAATAGTAATAATGACAAGCAGAACTCGTGAAAGTTCCACAGTAGTTGAACATTTTTAAAACACACTTCAGCAAGAACTTTCTGATTACATAAGCAAAGAATTAGAATGAAGTTGTCCTCCAATAGAAAAATCAGTGGAATATATTTCAATCAGAATTTGAAATTTTTTTAAAATAAATAAATAAATAGATACATAAATAAATAGTTGTAGAATATTCGTTTTTTTAAATATCTTTGAATAAGTTTTTTGTTAAAATCATAATTTGTAAGAAGAACCAATGAATTAATCGATATTTTGCTGTTTACAAAAAGAAAAACTCTATTAATGACTCTATTAAAGCTGAGTCGAAAATGAACAAATTAACAATATACATTAGAAATCAAGTTAAGCAATCCAATAAATCTTTCTTTTTTTAAGGATATAAAACTGGCTCACAAATTTGAAGATTACATTAGAAACGACTCCAGATTTGAGATTTTTGGAGAGGTCATTTTGGCCCTTGTATGCTTTCGGTTAAAGGTCAGTCAGATTTTTTTTATAATGATAATAATAATAATAATAGTAATAATAATAATAATACTGGAGTACCAGAAGAGACTTATTGTTACTCTTCCTTCAGGAATCACCACCGGCCATTGACGGGTGTGCGAAATGAGTGCAGAGGGGTGAAAACCCAAGCTGTTGTTGCACCATCCAGTCTTTGACAGAAATGGTGGGGTACCTTATGGAACTCAAGGGAGACTTTTGTCACTCTGACTCCAGTAAAAATCACTGGTTACCGGGTGCACAAACGCCTGGCAATTGGCGTGAGATTCTACAAATAGAAATAATTTGTTCTGGAATGATCTTTCTGAGTTTTACAGCATATGTCTTTATAATTTATTTGGAAAAGGTACGAATCCCCATATTCTCTCCAAGTATGATTTATCTAGTGATATTGAAACAGTTTTTTGAAAGAAAGGGGTTAATAAAAAATGATCGTTCTCGGCATTAGATGACATAAAATGGTTGATATGTTGTAAAAAAAAAATCAACCAATTAATCAACCAATTAATCGTTCCTACTTTTCGTTTTTGGCTGAAGAGATTTACAAAGACTAATACATTAAACCTAGATTAAATTAGTCACCTAGTACAAACAAAAAGAAAAAAAGAAATAGCTAAAATCCCCTAAAATTGAATTTCTAAAATAATGAAAATAAATAGATTTTTTCGTTTTTTAATGTCAAAACTTATTTTTCTTTCTTTCTCAATGCAAAAGAATCGAATAAAATATTTATGGAACACCAGAATGAAAAGAAAATGATGATTCAAAGATTCCTCATTTTTTCTTTCTTTCTTTTTTTCTATTCTCAGGGCAGCAACGAATTGAACGAAATATTAATTAAAAGAATTAACGAAGATGGTCGAATCCACATGGTCCCTTCCAAAGTGGATGAAACATTCTTCTTGCGTCTCTCAGTTTGTACAACTCGAACCCAGAACCGTGACATTGATTTCGCCTGGAAGGTCGTCTCAGAAATCGCTGATAAAATCCTAATAGAAATAAATTAAGAAAACAGACACGCACGTGCACGCGCACACACGCGCGCATACATACGAAAGAAAAAGAGAAGAAAAAGTTTTCACAAATGAAATGAATTGCTTAAAACAAAAAGAAAACGAAATGACAAAAAATGCAGAAAAAATTATTTAAAAATAAAACACCGCGACAATACAAAATGACAAGCAAAATAAAACATAAAAAAAACTATGACTTAAAACAGAAAATACATTAAAAATAATAATAATAAAAAAGAGAGCTGAAGAGACGAAAAATAAATGTAATTTTCCACTCTTAGACTTCAATTATGTAAATTTCTTTTGTATCTTAACCGCCCTGTCCTAGCCTAAGAGCAGGTCTCGGGAATGATCAGTGGAACCCTTTATTCTTTTTTCATTGACTATTCTTTTCAAAATCTATCTTTCTCAATCTTTACACACGATATTTCGACGCTTATTCAAATTATTTATCTTTCTTTACTCAATACTAATTAAACTTGTCTCCTGTCTTTATTCTCATTAAAATCTTCTCTAAGCATTTATGGCCACATTAAAGCTAAAGATTTTTTTTATCAGGCTGGTGATCCTGAAGCCTACTATGGCCTTATTCTCTTAAATTTATCAGTTAAATAATCTCTAATTCTACAAGTATTATTCGGACTATTGTCCTCATCCTTATTATTCACTACATTAATAGTCCGAATAATAATTGTAGAAGTTATCATACCTCATCTCAAGGGTTCCAAAAAACAAATAATCTCTAAATAAAATCTCTTTTAGAAACTGATGACAACATTGTCTGTCCAAAAATCAGAAACATCGCGAATTTCTTGAACCCATACCCACATAATGTATCATGTTGATGATCCAAAAGATCCTATATGGCTCTATCTCTTGAATTTATAATTGGATTTTATTATCTTTTATCTATCCAAAAATCAGAAATGTATTCGATTTTCCCAAGCCCATACCCGTATAATGTTTGTTAGGTATCCAAAAGGTCCAAAGTGGCTCTATTTTCCTCATCTTTTTATATTTTATTTTATTTTTTACTACGTTTCGGCCAACTAACTGTTCCTCTGGCCTTCGCTATAAATAAATATAATTACAAACTTGGTATGAACTCGAAGATGGAAGAAATAAATAATTGGATTTATCATAATAAAAAAAAAACAATGACGAAGACCAACAGTCCGCTAATAAAGATCATTCTTGAATTATGAAGCCTCATCTCAATAAATTCCTAAAATAAATATGGCTCTATTTTCTTAAATTTATTAATGCATTTTATTCTCTTTTATCTGTCCAAAAATCAGAAATATCTTGAATTTCATAAGCCTAAACCTACACAATGTAGTAACAGTTGCTTGATAGAATATTTTTTTCAATTTTTTTTTCATATCTACAAAAATACAAAAATATAAGATACAAAACTAAAACTTAAAACCTACTGTAGTTTTTAAAACTACACTAGGTTTTAAGTTTTAGTTTTTTGTATTTTTGAGGGACCGTCAGTTTTAGGAAATTTTCTTGGCAATTTAACATGGTGCCATTTTTTCCAAAATTGCAATTTTTGCCGTCGGAAATCAACGACTTTGTTTTTTTTTTTCTGTAAGTATTTGTTGTATAACTATTTTTCGGAGTGCTGTCCTCATCCTTCTTATTGCTGTCTTGAAGACAGCAATAACAAGGATGAGGACAGCAGTCCGAAAAAATAGTTATACAAATTATCAAGCCTCATCCCAAGGATTCCGAAAAACCAAGTATTTGTTTATCACAATTTCTTTTATTGTTTTATAAAGTAGCCCCGCTGAAAAATTCCATTTGTTTTCTCTCTGTGTCTCTCTCGTTTACTTTTTGTCACTACCTTTTTTAATTTTTTATATAACACTGTATTTTTTTTTCTATTGGATGATCCGTATGTCACATTTTAGGGAGTCGGCACATCATTTTTAATTATCCCAAAACAAAGCTATCATCGAAACTTCATTATCTTTAATTTTTGAACTTGAGTAGAAATTGCCCCGTCATTCCGATTCTTTTTGATCATTAATTGATCTGAGACAGGTGACACATTCTATTTTTTTTTTTATTGTATTTCAATTGTTGTTCAACAATAATATCTAACCTTTCTTATGTTTCATTCTCTGAACTTGATTAATATTATTAATTTATTCTCATATTTATTGTTTATTGTTTTAGGTTTATTGTTTTAAGCTTAATGTTTTAAGTTTATTGTTTTAGGGTCGTTAGTCATGAAACAGGTGGTAAAACGTTCTTAAAATCATTGTATTTCACTTGTTAACAAAAAAACAACAACAATAGCAACAACAGCATCACTAAAGGGTCGTTCCGAAAGTAATGCCTCCTATTTTTTTTATTCCACTCAAATGGATCAGAAGAGTTTGCAAATTGCATGATTACGATGAATAATTACAATAATAGGATGCATTCATGACATGAAAGTTTCATCTCTCGGATATCGACGGCGTGAAACTCTTAAGAAAGTAATTCCTGTCTCGGACGTGCGTCAGAGGCAGAGGTATCATTGAAATTCTCCATGCAAAAACGATTGAAAGATTGCCTATTAAACGTTTACGAAGCAAATGCAGTTGATGTCAGCACAGTTAGAAGATGGGATCCCCGGAGACGAAAATAGACCGCCTGGTTCATTGCTGGAAAAAGTGCATCTAGAATGGTGGTAACTATGTATAAGAATAATTTTTGGAGCACAAAGAGTCGCTCTTTTCAATGGCACCACTCCCCTTTTCGTAGTTTTTCAACTTAAAAAAGAGGCGTTACTTTTGAAACGTCCTCTCTGCCCTTTCGTAAACCTGCCATTCGCAGAGTCTTCCCATTCTGCCAATGCCCGGTGGTGATTCCCGAAGACAGAGTAACAATAAGTCCCCTCTGGCGCTCCTGGCAAGGATACCCTGCAAATAGCCCTTAATTTCCCATGAGTCTCCCTTGTTTTTCATAGTTCGCTCCTTCTTGTGTTTCTTTTACTATTTCTTTTGGTAGTTTTTATTTTACCTTGTCTTTTAATCTTTTATTTAGGTATTCTGTTTTGATAGTTCTTGGTATTTTTGTTGGGCTTATATTCTTCGTTTGCATATTAATTTATCCCCAGCATCCTATATATATTAAGTTGTTTTGTTATGTTATGTTATTGCAGGTGTTGGGGGGGGGGCGTTTATCATATCGTTTTCCTCATTTGCTGTATTTCAGTTTTCATATTTTAGTGATGGGAGTTTCTTTTTTTCTTCTTTCATGCTCTTGATTTCTGCAGTTTTCTCCTTTTCCTTCCTTGAACAGAGTTTCAGCTTTTTGAAGAATGTCTTCATTTGTGACGCTTTTGGGACTGACTTTGTCGTCTTGTTCCATGTTCTATTTTCTCTTTAATTTCCATCAATTCAAGAGCAGAAAATTGTTCTTTTCCGAATAACCATCTCACTTGGTCAGCGAGATTTTGTTTTTTTTTACTTTTGCTTTACAGCATATAAACCATTTTAAATCATTTAATGTCTATAATAATCATTTTTTATAAACTTTCTTCTTTTGTCCCCACGTAGTTTTTTTCCCCAAATGCGTAGTTTACACTATTTAATCCACAGCTGGAGGGAATGTGGGTATTTATACCTTTCCCAACTGTATTAGTCCAAATATGAAAACGGAACGACTGGGATTCGAACTCGCATATTATTATTTCGAAGTCCAACTGCCTATCGACTGCTGCAAGTGGACCTCTTCCCAGACGCTGTGATGAAGTGTTTTCTTGTGTGTTTTGGTCCCAGATTTCTTTCATCCGTTTGATGTAGCTTCATTTTACTGGGTTACTTTTATGGGTTACTTCAGTAAAAAACTTTCCAATACTTGTAAATCCCCTTTTGTGCTCCATTTCTTGTTACCACTTGCTAATAATCTGCCAGTAATGAATTGATAATACTTACATGTGAAGGTACGTTCATTCTATGTCCCCTCATACTCACCTCTATAGTTTCATTCTCAGTGTTGCTGGGTGTATTTACTTTAGCAGCGTTGGCGTTCATATACCCGAAAGGCAAGTGACCTGCACTAGCAGGATGGCGACCGGGTATTTCATGTTGACCAGTTAGAAAATCCCTCCAGGTAATGACACGAGGATCTTTCTCCTGCTTCCCATTTTCTGAGAGTTTTTTTTTTATTGGAATTTCTAATAAAGAGTGGGTTTAAGGTCACCTCAGAGCCCGCATTTATTTACCTGTACTTCGAAACAGAGATCGGGTTTTCCATTAAAAAAGAATAGATTTGCTATTAATCTTTTATGGTATATATTACTGAATTTGAGGATTCAGTTAATCGTAAAAAAAATGTTTCAAATCAGTCAGTGAACATTATAACTAGTTCTAAAAAGTTCATTATTATTATTGTATTATTATTTTGGAATCTCACACCAATCACCAGACGCTTTGGCTCCAAGTTACCATCGGTTTTCACCGGAGTCAGAGTGACAACAAGTACCCTCTTAGTTTCAGGAAGGTCCACACCATTCCAATCAATAACTGGGCGATGCAATATCGTCTTGAGTTTTCTCTGCTGATTCCTGAAGGCAAAGTGACAATAAGTCTCCTCACACATAATTAAACGCAGGTTTCTACTTTGATGTAACCATCTCGATCATCTGGAAGCATGAAGTTCTTTTTTTTTCAAAGGTACATCATATAAATAAATGAATATATAAATACATGTAACGCTATCAGACGACAGACGCGTGAGTTGTAAACATTTTTATCTAGGCAGGAATCTATAATTCGTAAAAATCCGTCCGTGACTAAATCAGCGTATATAAAGGGTTACATGGACATGGGCAGAGAGGGGAGTCCAGAAATGGAATAAAGGTGTTAACAATAAAAATATGTCTCTGCGTCTTTTATGGCGAATTTTCGATTCCAGTTTAATAAACATCAACCCACCAGATTAAAGACAGAGAAAAAAATGAATAACTCCCCGAAATGGACGAGGGTGCAAAGGAAAGCCGTCACAAGGTAAGGGTAATCTCTCTTTGTTTTCTGACACGTCAATAACGGACCGACCTTGTGGACAGGTCGGACGGGAAAAATGTAAGTAGATAAAAAGCACTAAATTTTTAAAGAACTTTTCGTGAATTACACTCTCAACACTCTCCGGGACCCTACTATGGTACATATATACATTCATATATACATACGTACATTATTCAGACAAGTTTCATTAAAAAGAACATTAATTTTCCTTTTTAATATTTTTGATTTGATTTAGTGTCTTAATATATTTTTCAAGCTTTTTTCCAAACGAAAACAAGAAAAAAATGGAATGAAAGATATTAAAATTCTATTTAATGAAACTTGTCAGATCAATGATATTCTGCCTAAATATTCGAAATTTAAAACATTCATACATACATAAATGCGCGCGCGCACACACACACACACACACACACACACACACACACACACACACACACACACACACACACACACTCCCTTCCATCAATTAAA
>JAYKTE010378708.1:0-10770 GCA_036873565.1 Xipholeptos notoides
AAATTGCCATTATGAACACATAACTGTGTCATGGGCCAGTTGTTGGAGCATTTGTTTCACACCACATGGTCTGCAGATTTGAATTTCACTTAGGTTTTTGGAATAGTAACTGATAAAGTAACTGATAAGATCTGAAATATTGAAATGGTTGTCCATCATTATGAAATAAGTTATCTAAGATTTTGCATTTAATCATATACTATAATTTGACTGAAATACATAAATATATTTGTTTGGGGAGGCCATACCGAAAATGTTCTAATTGCACGGCTAATGTTGAGATAAACTGCTAGTATATATATATATACTGCCACATCTTAAAAGAAGAAGGGTAACACTGATGACAGAAATGTAAGGGTTGTCTGTACAGATAATTAATGTGTTGTATGCTTGTATGGCATGTACAGCATAATCTCTTTCCATCCGGACTTTAACTAATGACAAGGAAAGCAAGATAACAAACGAAGTGCAGGTTTTATATCAGAGTGTCCTTCTAGACGAGTTACTCTCCTGAGTTTACGAGCTGCATCTGCTCGAGACAGATGAAAGTGAATGTAATGGTTTTGACTGGGATTTGAACTCATGTAATACAATTCGAGAATCTAAGCATTTACCACTGCCCCATTTTGCTACCTATACATATAAATAGAGAGAGAAAAAAAACAAATATAAATTAATGGTGGCAATAATTTTTGGGAACTAAAATCTTTTTTAAATTCTATCTTTATAGAGAGAAAGAGAGAATGCATTTGTGTGTTTGCCTTATCAATTAATGCACTTGAAGCCAACTCTTGGTGGTTCAAACTTTTGAAGTCTTCTGTATCATTGTATGGACTAAGTAAGTTATTCTATACACTTGTGTAACATAAAACTTTTGAAAACTTTTCTTTGAAGCTAGTTCTAGCATAGATGCATCATACACAAGATAGGAAAATAGTATATGTTTTCTGGCTTAGTCTACAATTGTGACCCACACATATATTAATTTATTCTATTCAAAATGTACAGCTGTATTAAGAATACACTTGAGAATCACAAAATACTTATTATTGTATGTTGCCTTTGTACAAAGAAGTCTAATGCAAAGCACAACATGCATACATGAGGCTGCTTCAAAAGTCTTTTTAAAAAAAAGATATTTTTAGGGGGAAGTCGATTTGGGCTAATGGATAGGCAGTTGGACTTCAGAATTGTAACATGCAAGTATGAATCCCAGTCGTTCCATTCAGACTAACACCGTTGGGAAAAGTATGAACCCCCACATTCTTTCCAACTATGGGTGAAATGTTATTCAAAAACTAAGTGTGGACAAAAACTAACGTTTATCAAAAATGATTGTTCTCAGCATTAAATGATCTAAAAATGGTTGATATGCCGTAAAACACAAACAAACAAAATGAAACATATCTTTAGATGATTTCATTCTCTAGGGATGTAACGTATAGAATATTTCTAAGCAGTATTTTACTCAAATCCAAAAAGTGACTGAATTCCCTAAAATAAAATGTAAAAGCAACATAATAGAAACATTGCTGGGAAGTTCTTGGAATTCATAATAAGAATCTATAAATGATCAATAATGAAATTCTTATATTTTATTTAAAATAGTATTTTTAAGTAGATTCTTACAGTGAATTGTATATTAATTTAATTTTTTTTCCTATTTGCTAAATTTTTAGATTTATATTTTGTGCCAGATTAAATTATTCATCAATTTACATCTTCAGGCCTGTTTTTAGTAGTTGATAATTTCAGCCTGATTTCTCCCAATTCTTCACCCACCAAACTTTTCACCGACCAATTCTCCTGATTGTGCCTGGAGGGTTTCCCAAAGTTTCATTAATTTTGTGTTGTAGAATATTTCCAGAATTGATCACAGGCACATTCCTTATACATTTTACCCTTTATAAATTATTCGAATGGTGTTTATTTAAATGCTTGCATTTTTATATTTCCATTTTTTATAATTATTATTATTCTGAATTAAACATATGTACTAAAAGTGTACACAGTTATTAGCTTTGCAATTGATTATCAGCACAAAATTCATTTTTCAACATTTTAATAATTTCAATTCTTTTATTCTTTGTTTTATTTTGGTTGTTTGTGTTTTACTGCATTTTTGATAAAGATTAATTTTTATCTACACTTAGTTTTTTGAATAACACAATGTGCACTATTTAACCCATAGCTGGAGGAAATGTGGGGATTCAAACCTTTACCAAGGGCATTAGTCTGAAAATGAATGCAAACAGAATGACTGGGATTCAAACTCGCGTAATACGATTCCGAAGTCCGACTGCCTATCCACTGGGCCAATTCTATTAATTCTTATTTTTAAAAAAACATGATATTAAGACTCATTTGAAAACAGCCCAGCATTGTCCATGCAATTCAGAAAATTTTGAGTAAGCCAAATATATATAGGTATATTTAAATCAAATCATAACATTATGATTAAACACAAAATCTTGTATAACAGCTCTTTCAAACTTATTGGATTTCATCAGTGACACACAATGTTGTTAACATTCCAAATCCCTGCAGAACACTTCATGTGAAACAAACACTTTAATGACTGGCTCACAAAACAGTTAAGCATTTATAATCACAATTTTCATGGTTTTATTCTAAATGGTAGCGGCATTCTTTCTTCTAGAATATATATTTTTTTAAATTGTTACAAGGGAGCATTAATAATAAAAATGTATTTTTTAAAGTGATTAAAATAATTAAATACAAAATAGAGTATTCTAAGCAGTGGTAGAAATATTCCAAAATGTATAATTCTCCAAGTAGCTGTAAGGTCATAATCTAGAACGTTTAGGTCCCAGAGGAAAGCTACCATATTCTAGTGGGGTTTTCAGCCCACTATAAATAGTTTTTTCAAGGCTTACTAGCCAGTTGTCAGCTTACATGCGTCAAGTTAAGAACTCTGGCTTAAATTCTAGGACAAAAGAGTCGTAAGTATTCCTTCAAAAGCCACGGAAAGTTTGCAGGTAGCAGAAAACCTGAGACCAGTGGTAAATGACTAAATTTTCCTTCAATTTCACTGACCATTGAAATTCTTATTGTCTTAAAAATTTCCTATCTGACCATTCCTTTAAGTTTCTACTACCTTTCCTTCTTCCCCCGTAAATCTCTTCTTCCCTTCCCTTCCATGTTCTCCCTTTCCTTATTTAGTAGTAATCCTAACCCAGGTGTGTGCCTTTAGCACATGTAAAAATATTTGTTAAACTTTTTGTTTTTTTCCTTTGTAAATAAAGTTGTATCCTTTCACAAATATAATTTCATTTTTAATGTTTTTTTCTTTGTTACTTCTACGAAACCATAACATTATCAATTTTAACTTCATATCAGGGGTATTTCAAAACAACATCTATTGAAGAACTCTCCTAGATTTTTAAAGTGCAATTGCATGAATTTCCAAAAAACATCAACCCAGATGTTTCAGAGGCCTTAGGGAACAAACTCTCACACATGAACACATACACAGACAAATTTCCATTTATATATAAGTTTAGATATTCAGTACCTAATAGCATTGTTTAAGTTCTTTTTTTGCAGGTCATGCAAAACACTGTCGATGGTTGCTTTTTGTTTTACTCTCTTGATTCCTTGCAGAAAATAGGGCCGTAATGATGATCCACTAATGGACTAGGTTCTAGCTGGTCCTCTTTAGCTCGACCCATGTTATTCCAGAAGCCCTGGACTCAGTCTCAGTGATTCTTTTCCAAGTCTGTCTCAGGCAACCAACTTTATGCTTGCCTAGCAGGTTCTATTCAAGGGCCTGTCTGAAGATGTTGGATGAAGGCTTCTGCAAGGTATGCCCAATCTAGTTCTAACTGTCAATGTTTTTAGTGTCATTTTTTTTCTGCTTGATCCCACACAAAATATTTCTAAAAAATATATAGTAACCAGAACA
The DNA here is from genome assembly GCA_036873565.1 of Xipholeptos notoides. Lineage (NCBI taxonomy): Eukaryota > Metazoa > Mollusca > Cephalopoda > Idiosepiidae > Xipholeptos > Xipholeptos notoides. Next base: position 3,926 of record JAYKTE010378708.1, read on the forward strand.
GAATGCAGTATATAGTCTTTCATTGTTGTCACTTATACTTACATCTTCTGACAGGAGAAACTAGGGAGAGGTAACTTAGATCTATGGCAATTGCACTACCCAAAAATAAAAGTATGATGATTTCATTTGAATTAAATAATTTCAGAAGATTTTATTCAAGCACTTGCGCAATCCTGACTGCTATTTTTGCGCAACTTTATTGTTATGTTGTTATTTAACTAAGTGTATTTTGTTGTTGGGTATATCAATATATTTGTCTCATTTTACACAATACCTAAACCAAAATTAAAAATTTTTAAGTTTCATCATCAATAATCTTCTGAAGCAGAGTATCAATAATTCTAGCCATATACAATGACTGATCAGAAGATCTAATAAGATTCTTGGTCATTATGCTTAGAAAACAGTTCATGTGTCTTATACAAGGGCCATTCCAAAAGTAATGCTATCTATTTTTGTAACATAAAATTAGGAACAAATAATAGGAAGGTTGGCCTGGCACCACCTACTTCAAGAAGAAAGAAACTCCTCAGTTCCAAGACAATTTAGTTTCAAAGTGCGATAGAATTACTTTATGTGAAATACAAAAAGTCACAGTTCTCAGTAAGGAGAACACAGTTTCTGGTGAAGACAACAGTTCAAAACATACAATGTAGTTATCTGAAAAGGAGAAAACAACAATATCTCAAAGTCCGAGCTTCTGTAAAGAAAGAAAAAGAAGAAGAAAAAACCACTCCGCACAAATTCGTTAGTTTATTACAAAAACAATCATCTCAAAACTCCACTGATCTTCGCACTCACTAATAACACCGTCTCGTAAATCCTCCTTCTTAGTTTGCTAAACACAATCTGCCGAGTCGTCTCCCTCCATCACCTTTATGCCGGCGAACATCAACCAATTTGCATATGGCCAAGTTCATCTCTTGCCAATCCTCGCAGCTACGAGAATGCATTTCCCATAAGACTAACTCACAATAATGGCAGTATTTCTTGCTTCGGATCAATTACTGCCCTGCATGCCAGACACAAACGAACCCTCTTATGTTGCGAGCTAAGGTTAGTCTCACTTTCATGTTCACAAAGAGGGGAGCAGTACAATTAAAACGAGCAACCTTTTATGCTCCATAATTTACTTTTCTACATAGCCACCATTATTCTGAATGCACTTCTTCTGGTGATGAATATGCTTTGTCATTCACATCTTTTAACTTTGCAGACATCAGCAGCCTCAGCATTGTAAACGATCAACAGGTGCCAGTGAATGTTGATTGGTTCAATTTTTTCTGCATGAAGAATTTAATCATGCACACCCCTAATGGGGGTTGCTTTTTCAGAGTCTCACATCATCAATACTTGCAACAGAGATATGAAATTTTCAGCTTATGAATGCATAAGTTCAGACATCATAAGAATGCAATTTACAATCCCCCTGATCCATTCGGGTTAAATAAAAAGATAGGAGGAATTTCTTTTGTTTATAAGCATAAGTTGATGTGAAATATTTCCTATGTCAGAAGTCCAGAAAGAAAGAAATAATATTAAATCTATATCATGATTGGAGTTGTCACCTAAATCCAATAGATGTTTTTTTTATATTAATCTTACTTTTAAAAAGAAAAATTAATCGACATGAGTTGATGATTCTTTAAATTACTTCAGAGACTGACAAAAAAAGAAATAGCCACTTAGCAAAGGTGAAATAAAAAAATTACATTTTGAAATAAGTTACAGAGAATAGATTTATATTGCAATTTATTTTCATATAATGAAATTGAATGTAAAATTAAAAGCAACCAAATAAACGAGTATTTTCACACTACATACAAATGGGCATTTACTTTCACTCCTTGGTACATGATTTAAACACCAACATCATTATTAGACCAATTACAACTTCTTTCCTCTTGCAAGGAACATTATATGCATTCTAATGTAAATTTTTATTTTCAAATTGATCTATTTCCCCACATTAAATCCTAATTACTTATCTCATCGATTTAAATTTTGTTCAACTCAATAATAGGTTGTGATTGAAAATTAAAGCTTTTTTTTTTTGTACTAAAGCAATAAAAGTATTCAACTTTAGAGAAAGAGATGTATTTTTAAACAATAATTCCAATTACTGAATAATGTGTTTTATTTTTGAATTAGGCTTAGAAAAATGCTTATAAGACTGCAAATGACTCTTGCTAAAGAATGAAATAAACTTTAAACAATGTCTTATTGTTGCTTGCATTTTCAAATTCATAGTGCTGTTATGCTTGTAAAAACATAGGATATCACCATGAGCATTATTTTTAGCATTAAGCCATAAACGAGCGCATCACAACATTACTTTTTCTGTTACTAGCAACATCTTGAGAATGAAAAAAAATGTCTTTACAGATTATGAATAAATTAATAATAAATGTTTCGATCATCAATTTTCAATAATTATCGGGGGCATTATGATACAAAACCTAGCCTAAAACACTCCCAGATACATGGATGAATGTTGTGTAAATTTTCAAGAAAATCTGTTCAGCCATTTCAGAGTTTATAGGGAATGAATTCACTCACACACACAGAGACAAAGTTCTATTTACATAATAGTATATATATATGGTTTTATTTCTCTACTTCCCTTGATTATAAATCTTGAGAGAGAGAGAGAGAGGGAGAGAGAGAGAGAGAGAGATTTTAAAATCTCATTATATTACATTAAGTCCATTGAGTAAATGTGGTATTTTGGTGTCTGATCTGTATGTCGGTCTGAAGGATGCATGGTACTTTTATGAGATGCAAATGGGTGAATGTGTCATGAATGATTTTAGTTAAGGATTAGGACTGGCAATGACCAACCAAAGTTATAACCCCCACCCTAATAAAACTCTACAGCCTTGTGCCTAATTTGTATTTTACGCAAATAAATATTCCCATCATATTGAACGTTACCTGTAGTATTTACTGTAAATACTTACATACTTTCTGTATTAAAACTATGGATACACCTCATAACTTTGAAATGTCCTCTTTATGGCTTTGTATTTTAGAAAAGTGAATTTCTGAGTTTTAACAAGTTTCAAAGTTGTTTGAAACTGCCATGCTGAAAATTTCATTCAAAAATTATTATTTATCAAACCAGAACAAATATTTGCATTATAGAATTATAGAATTAATGATATGAAAATTGAATAAGAATAAATTAAACAATACTAGTGTAGCATAATACAATTCCTTTATTTCTAAATCAGCTTTGAGAGAAAAGAAAATGACTTTTAATTCAATAAGTAAAGTTATGTCTAAAAAGTTTTAGAATCTATAATCAGATTGTTGAATTTTCAGGTAATCAATCCCCAAACACTTTTTTAATATACTAAGTATGAAATAATATAAAAGCTAATCTTTGTGAATAAGAACTGTTATATAGACAAATGAGATTGGGATTATTGCATATCAAATTTTAAGATTAAACATCATAATTTAATTAGATTTCGTCAAAAAATTGGAGACATATTTTGATTAATCTGTAAGCTCAGAAGAAAAAATATTTAGAAATGTCAAAGAGAAATATATTCCAGTAAAAACATACATAAATAAATTAATTAAAAAGTCAGATTCAAGCCAGATGAATATTGAGATGCAGGAGGCTGTGATATCAATCATTCATGAAGTAAAGACACAGTTTCCTTGGTTGCTAATCAAATCATTAGGCATAAAAACAATTAACTTAAGAACACTTCTTTCTTTGGACTTAAGGAATACTATAGGATGATAATATGTTAAAACAAAATGATATAAGAACTTTCAATTATAATGCAAGGAGCAAGATCTAGAATGGATTTAATATTTTTTAGTTTATCATCTGATGAATCGGTACAGAATTAACTCTACCTACCTTTCATGAGCTGTAAAGGGGAAGTCAGTGGCATAGCTATAAAGGGTAGAATTTTTACAATCAATTCAATAACTTTAGATATTATTAATCTATATATTAATACCCTTAGTCACTGTGACTGTTACCAGAGGCAGACTGAGCCATCGGTCAATCAGACCATGTCTGAGGGCCTGGCACTGCAAAGGGGCCCCCCTGGCTGCCAATAAAATTACCAAGGATGTCCTTCTAATACACACATACATGCATGCTGTTTCGGGTCACTCCACTTAGCCCGCTGACTACCAGACATAGTTAAGCCTATATGCACAGATCACCTGCTGCACAGCCTCTCTATGCAGAATAATTGTAAAAAATGCATTTTCTGCCAGAGGGCTCATAACGCTGTCAGTCCACCCATGACTGTTACCAACCTGTGGCTTCTAACTCTAACTTTTTGAAGATCATCTCTTTATATTTAGTGTCATTTATCTTATATCATTTAATGCGTGTCATAAAATCTTGGACTCTAGAATCATATTACACGAGTTCAAATCCCAGTCAAAAACATTACATTCACTTTCAGCTGTCTCAAGCAGATGAGGCTCATAAACTCAGGACAATAACTTGTCTATGAGAAGAAAATTCTGATATAAAACCTGATCTTCAATTGGCCAATCAGTCATCATACTTTGCTTATAGCTGGTTTAAGGCTGAATAAAAATAGAATGTGTTATATGTGCCATACAAGAGTAAAACACGTTAAATTATCTGTACAGAAACCACTTACACTTCAGAGATCAGAGTTCGCCTTCTTCTGTTAGGAAGTGGCAGTCACCATATATATAACCAGTATAATCAGTCCCAAAGATAATAAATAAACAGCAATATATTTTTACTACATTCATTCATAAGGTTTCTTCATTTTCTTTTTCTTTCTTTCTTCACAAATTTAGTTTGATTGCTAATGAAGATACTTTTTCTTGTCCAAATGTTCATTTTTGCACGGTCGAAGATCTGCCTGTACTTTTGTCTGGTAGTCCGCACGTCTATGAGAAACGCATACTATGATGTGCAGGTTCAGACGGGCCCAGGCCCCGTTGCAGTGCCATGCCCTTAGACCAGGTCCGATTGAACCGATGGCTCAGTCTGCCCCTGCCTTTGAGAATATGCTTACTGAAAAACGGGTATCAGATTTAAATCCCCATAATGGCTTATAAGCAATAAAATAAAAGAATTAATTCTATCCTCAAACACTGAAGGGCCAAGGGTCTCTTTAAGTGTTCTGAAGATGTCATTTACTTTTATTTGTTTATAGTTTCATTTTCACCCATGTTGAATTATCAGTCAGTAATTATCTGTTTAAAGAGAAGTGGGTTGATTTTTCAACAGATCTAACCAATGAACAGTCTTATAAAGAGTCTCTGGTGAGAGTAACAAAGATTAAATTCCAATGTTCATGACATACATCCCTCCTCCAGTAACAATTTGTTATGAATCTGAAGGAGTCAGGTAAAAACAATATAAGATCATTCTCAGCCATAAAAGTTAAACCACATTCTTCTTTTTAAATAGAGTAAATCTGTAGCTGTTCATTATTTCAAACCATATAGATAGTCCCTTTCAATTAAATAGTTCTAATCCTATTTTTATAATAGGAAAACTGTAAATTTTCTATATTTCAAAATTCTATTCTATTTATTTTCCAATCTTTCATATTCAAAAGAAATTGGTTTTTCGAAATCCTTGGAATGATGCTTGATAATTTGCATAACTATTTTTTGGACTCCTTGTTATTGTTGTCTTCACAACGGTTTGGCCAATGAACCCTTCGGCCATATTCAGGTGATCGAACTTGGGAACCTTCTTGTTATAATCAGAAGTCACAGAATTTTGAACCTATCCCTCTATCCATACCACGGAGTTAGCCTGCTCTCACTCTGTTAACCATGACTGAGTAGATTTTTGAATCATTAGAATCTTAGTGACTACTGCCTTTGGGTGGGATTGAAATCTTTGCCCTCAGGTGATGCTCACTTTGAACTGTAGATATTCAAGACATTAATCCATTGCACAAATGGTCCAGATCGTTGTGAAGATAATAATAACAAGGATGAGGACAGCAGTTTGAAAAATAATTGTCAAAATATCTTTTTTCTACAAGCTCTCAATGTCATTTTTCACACAAGTCATGCCCACTAACTCTCATGATTAATTCACAATATGATTTTACTTAGAGTGTAACGCAGTCTACATTACTTAATGGCAATTAAGATAATGTTTATATCTATAAAAGTGAAATTGTGAGAGTGTGGGTGAAGTTAAGTAGTCTCAGCCAAACTACTCAGTCAATTTTTGGTCTACTGACTTGAAATTTCATTTCATATATTCAGGCCAGAGGAAAGCTTTTTAACCAGTTTTGAGCTAGAAATTTATCTTCTAAGGGGTCAAATGAGAAAAATTGGACCATTGCAGTCTCTACCAAAATACTCAGCCAATTTTGGGTCTACACACTTGAAATTTGATATATGGATTATTTTGAACTTTGATATATTGGTAATTTGGAATTTTCTTTGAACACTTTCTAATTGGTTTTGTACCAGAAAAATAGCTGCTAAAGGATCAAAATTTGAAATTACTAATAATACCAATAAAAACGAACACAACAGCAAGCATCAAAGCATTCAAACCATTGACATTTGCGTAACACAATGATTAGAACACTAAAATTTGAATTTGTACAGTGCTGCTTTCTATATAATAGTTTTTCTTAGCTACCTTAGTAGCAAGTTCCCACACCCAAGTAAAGCCAAGCAATAATTCTAGTTAAAAATAAAATAATGATTCTTAGTTCTACTACTGAGAAACTAAATTCTATCTTATTGATTTCTATTGATATTGATATAGAAAATCACTGCATATACCAATGGTCTCTGATAACGGCACACATGTGAATAGCGAGCACACATCAAAGGAACACAGAAACCTTCCA
>JAYKTE010378819.1:0-10769 GCA_036873565.1 Xipholeptos notoides
ATATATGTGTGTGTGTGTGTGTGTGTGGTGACTGCAGGACGCCAGCCAACTATGATGACATGTCTGAAACGTAAGGGTTGTCTATACATATAACTAACGTGTTGTGCGCTTGTACGACACGTATAACACTCTCTTTCTATTCAGTCTTTCAACTTTCCCGGGCATATGAAGCTCGTAAACTCGGGAGAGTAACTCATCTTGGAGAAGAACACTAATATCAAACCTGCACTCCATTTGGCTGGTTAAAGGCCGAATGGAAAGAGAGCGTTTTGTATGTGTAGTACAAGCGTACAACACGTCAATTGTCCGTATAGAAAACTCTTACATTTCGGATATGAGGGTCGGCCTTCTTCTGTTAAGAAGTGGCAGTTACCATACGTATATATATGACAAAGATGTCATCAAAGGCAACCATAGGGCCATAAATATGGAGGTAGCAAATTGGGAGTCGATAGCAATGGATCGTAAATCGTGGAGACAAATCGTCTAAGGTGGGTGTCAGAATTTTGATGAAAGGCGAACCGAGCATGCCACTCTCAAGCAAGCCTTACGTAAACGAGATGTCATCGTGGGTTTTGATTTTGAGACTAGATATTCGTGTGGAATCTGCGGTAGAATTTGTCTATTCAAAGCAGGACTTACGAGCCACAGAGCTCCTCACCCAGGGGTGCAGCCATGTGCACAGGAGAGGGAGGACCAGTCAGGTGGACGGGAGAGCAATCAGGGATGGGCCGTCCACCAGAAGGCCTATCCTGTAAGGTGTGCGGCAAACTATGCAAATCGGGTGGGAGTATGAGGAACCACGTACGGACTCACTCGCATTCGGACATGTCATGAGGGTTGGTTTTCTTCTGTAAAGAAGTGGCAGTCACCATATATATACATAGGGGTTCATATGAATAACAATACACAAAAACGCGCGTCCTGCGCTATATGTCGACCTAAGCCTGCACGTGCGTGTGTATTTAAAAGAAAGATGAAGAAATGTTTTATGATAAAAGATAGTCAATCATTTTTCTTTTGACGAGTTGGAATTCTACCAAACTTCTAACCTTTTTACCGACGGATATACAAATTATTCTCAATAAACTATTTTGCTGGGCCGGGTCGGGCGGGCGGACACCGTTTCACTCAGTGCACAATGCAGAGAAAGAAAGGCCTCATCAAATACAAAACCTTCCATCCATCACCAACACCAAATCCGCCTCTTCGTGACCCCTTCATTCAAAAGCACTTGATGCGACCAAAATCTTAATCGGAGTAGGAATCGTAATTAGCCTCAGACAAAAGAAAATCGCTTAGAGTTTCCTTTGATTTTAAAAAAGAAAATAATAATAGTAATAATAATAAAGGAAAAACCAGAAAAAAATGAAAGCGAATTAAAAAAAACAAAACAAAAATTGGGTGATGAATAAAACAGAAACATAAAAAGAAAAAAAACAAATAAAATAAATGAGAAATTTAAAAAAAAGGAAAAAAATTGAGAGTGAAGATGAAAAAAAACAAGAAACAAATAAAACAGAAAAATAAAATAAAAATTAATAAAAATGGAAGAAAAATGGAAAAAAAAAAATAATTGTTTTTTTTTAAAAAAACCCACAAAATTTAAAAAATGATTACAGAAATGAAATAGGAAAGAAATTATTCATTGTTTTTTCTTCTTATTTTTTATCCTTTTATTTTACTCAGCCAGATATATAATAAATAGCATTTTATTAAAGCAGTATATTGGGATTAAATATACTTTTGGTCTGACGACCGCGCAGGCGAGAAACTCACCGAAGGCCATTGACTCAGTGTATACGCATATTTACTACATACGCTCTATCACTGATATTGAGCACTTTAACTATAAATATAGGCAAACTTTCTCTAGAGTTTAATATATATATTATATATAAAAAATGTTTTTTTTAACTTTCTGATGATATGGAAAAACAAAGAAAAAAGTAAATAGACAGAAGAAGTTTTCTGTTCTTTTTAACAAAAAATTGTTTAGATGAAAAAAATACTGCCTAAATACACGCACACATACCCACACACATACACACACGCATATATATTAAGGCAGAATATCATTATTCATACATATTTCATCAAACATTTTTTTAAATTTTTCTTACTATTTTTAATTCAATTTTTTGTTTGTTTTCAACCCAAAAACCTAGTTGTGGGGTCGAGTATCTTAATATAATTTCCCAACTTTCTTCCAAACGTTTTCAGACCCCCTTGACCATCTTCAGGGATTGTCATTTTTTGTCAGTTCTAGTTTTTATTGTGTTTTGATCTGATGTGGTTATTTCTTCTTTTTTTTTTGTTATTTAACTACAGCAAAAATCTTTTTAATTTTCTTGTTAGAAAACAAAAAAAAATTAAATTAAAAATATTAAAAAAGAAACATTAAAATTATTTTTTAATGAAAAATGTTTGAATATACAGTATATATAATGTATGTGTGTGTGTGTGTGTGTGTGTGTGTGTGTGTGTGTATGTGTATGAGGGTTGTTCCCTAAGCGATGACTTCTATTTTTTATGCCACCAAAATGAACCAGAGGGGATTGCAAATTGCACCAATCCATTTAGGCGGAATAAGAAAAATAAGAAGCATTACTTTAGGATATTAGAAAACAATTAGTAATCTTCTCCATTTTTATAATTATAGCAACACTTTTTCCTTAGGCTTGCCGGAATTACAACAACGATGGCGAATGTATTGAGGAATGTCCATCGACAAGGTCTAATCGGAGGCGGCCAAAAGATCAACTGTTCACTCAAAATAAGTTTACATTTGATGATGTATGTGTCAATGAATGTCCAGGTGAGTAAAAGGTAAGCAGGAGGTAGGTATATCAATCAATTCAACAGTTTGGGTTGCAGGTAACCGAATGCTTTGTAGCCACGCAGTTTCTATTTTGCTGTTGGGGTATTAGTATTAGCTCGATCCAAGTACCATTTTAAGAATTTCGGAGTGGAGTTCCTCATCGATTTAGAGAAAGGTATCATTATTTATTTGTTTTTTTTGTTTTGTTTTACGCTATATCAACCTTTTTAGGTAATTTAATAATTTTTTGATTAACGTTCTTTTTATCCACACGTAGTTTTTTGAATATGCACTATATAATCCATAGCTACATACAAAGGGTATTAGTCCAATTATGAACACAAATGGAACGACTGGGATTCGAACTCGCGTACTATGGTTCCGAAATCCAACAGCCTATTTACTGTCCCAAGTGGACTTCTCTTGTGTCATTATTGCAAGAAGTTCTGTAGGATGGGGGTATGTTGTACTCATTGGTGTTAAATTGTCTAAGATTGGCAAAAATTGCCAAATAGCGCTTATTTAGTGAAAGTCCCGTTGAAAAGATACCAGTTTTATTAGTTAACAGGAGATTCCTTTTTTTGTTGTCCACACATCAGCCTGTTCAGACATGAAAGATACAATCTTTTTTGCCGTTCATGTACCAACCTATTCAACCATGAAATATTCCACTTCTATGTTTCACGTAACAGCATATTCATCCATGAGAGATTTGATATTTTTGTGGGACACGTATCGGCCTATTCAGCCACGTGAGTGTCAATATTTAGACGTTTGCTTTAAAGCTCGTTTATATTCTTGCTTTTTGAATTTATTGCTTTTCATTAGTGAAAAATCGAGAAAGTTTATCAATTCGTCGAATAATTATGGAGTGGGTTACTAAAACATAAATAAAAAAGGTTTCATAAATCAAAAATAGGTTTGTAATTGTTGGTTTGATTGATTGATTATTTGGATTTTATGGCATGTCAACCACTATAGAGTCATTCAATGCCAGTGTGGGATTATTCTGCGTATATGTTGGTTTGTCTAGCTCTGCATTATGTTTACGTTATACAGTTGGCTTAGGCTGTTTTTGTTTAGTTCAGAGAAGTTTGAACAGTTTCGTCTCTTTTAAGTATTGTATAATTTGGTGAGGTTTTACTTTTTGGAATAATTCGCTGATATTTGTTATATATAGAAGTTTAAACAGGTTCATTTATTTCAAGTATTGTATAATTCGGCGAGGTTTTATTTTTTGGAACACTTTAGCGATATTCGTTGTATAAAAAAGTTTGAACCATTTCGTCTCTTAAGATGAATGAAAACATTGGATTATAATTAAAATCGATTGATTAAATTAGAAAAATATAGGTTTACAGGATTTTAAGAGTTGTGGAAAAGTTAGCGTTCTTCATTTTGTGGTTCAATGTAGTGTACTGCGACTGCGTCTTCTCTACAAAAGAAAAGGAGAAAAGGGCATTTGGGCTTGGTTGAATAAGAGATTTGTCACGGTGTCATGTAGTCACGTTAAGGTGTTTTGGTCGTAGGTGTGAGAATAGGAAGGATAAGTAAGAAAGTGTATGAATGAATTATAATTAACCCATTATATTTTTTGGTTGGTAGTGTCTCTTTATGATGAGCATTACAACTTGATGTAAAGACGAAGAAATCTAGATCTATATTATATTATAAAGACTGTTGCGTGTTTACTTATTTATATTTTTCGTGCCGTGCTCCAAAGATTAAAGACCCAAACCTGTAGCCTGTATCGGAACTCGAACCCTAAATAGTCAGATTGCCTTCCTTGTTTGTTTATCTTAATTTTTGGATGCTACGCCGACTGATCCGTTTGTGCTGTACAGATTGTTCATTTTTTTCTCTCGCTTAAACATTAAAGCCCAGACATCCAAACTAGATTTTTGATACATGAGAGAATTATTATTTATTCATTTTGTCATTACATGCATAAAGCTTAGTTTTAAATGAATTATATGAAAAAATGTAATAAGTAAGCGTAAAATTTGTTAAATTATTCTTTAAAACAAGTTATTTTTAACGGGCATACACCCTAGATTAAACTATCTTGTCTTGTTAATTGGTGCATAAAGTTCAGTTTTAAATGGATTATAAAAAGAAATGTAATAACTAAGTGCAAAATTTATTGAATTATTTTTTAAACCCACTTATTTTTAACGGACATAGATGAGATTAGTTCATTTTGTTAGTATATGTATTAGTTAATGTATAAAATTCAGTTTGAAATGAATTATATTTGAAAAAAATGAATTTAGGCTTTAAGAATAGTAGGATTTAATTGAAATTGTGATATTAGTTAAATTAAAATGCAAGATTATTTAAGATAAAAGGAACCAGATGACGAAATATAAACAAGTGATTATGCGCCTTTATTCATCCATTCTGAGTTATTTGATCTTTTTATCTCAATGAATTCTTTAGAGCCACGCAGTGAAAATAAATTGTTAACTATGCTTTTTATTATTTTACTAACATTTTCATGTCGTCAAACGGCATGGACATGTTAGTTTTGATATAGAATTGAAACTTTGTTTATTTTCTTTCACAGATTACACCTACCAATACGAAGATACGTGCGTCCTGTCTTGTCCTCGAGGGACCACACCGATGAAGATTAACCCACTTTCTGCTCGAGTTTGCACAAAGTGTAAGAAATGTGCAAAAGGTATGAAACACAATCTATTTATCTACAGACAGTAAATAAAAGCAATAAGAGCAGCAACAGAAAAAGATCGATAGAAAAACAAATAAGAATAAAATAGATAATCATCGAATAAAATATAATTAATTATTTAAATGAATTTATTTATTTAGGGTGCCTCAATAACGGTGACAAAACTTAACATATTTATCGCATTAAAATATATATCATATGCATATTTACATACATATATATTAGTGTTGGGAAAATTCCTAAATTTTGTCCGATTATGATACCGATTCCGATTCCAGGAAAATGTTGATTAACGATTCCGATTAACGATTAAATTAAAAATTCAAGAGAATCGTAAGGAAAGAATCGTAAATCTAACGATGCGATTCCGATTCGCCCAAAAATATACGATTAACGATTACGATTCTAAGGAATCGTCCCATCACTAATATATATAAATACTTTATTTATAAAAGTATATGCATATGGGTTTGGCATTTCTCTGCCCGAGTTTCACCATCAGGATCATCCGGAGAATACCTTTTTATAGAAGGTTCTAAACCATTTTGAAATTTGATATTACGAAAATAAACTGTTAGAAATTTTTAAATATCTTTGATATATAATAAATATATGTATGTATATAATATATTTTTAATGTGAAAAATATGTTGACTTCTGTCCAAGTTATTGTAACACCCTATATATACGAGTATATTTATGTATACAACAACAAAATGGCGATGACATTCTAAAAAAATAATTAAATGACAGAAAATAACACTAATAATAAAATAAAAATAACAATTATAATTATAATAATAGAGATACTATTAATATTAATAATTCTACTATTACTACTACTACTACTAATAATAATAATAACAATTTTGATGGTGATAATAACAAAACAATATCTACAAATATGACATCAATAATAATAAGGATAAAATAATTATAAAGAGAATGGTAATGGTAACTATAATAATAATATCAATATAGTAATGATATTAATAGTGTGAATGAGGATAGTAATAAAAGTCACAACAATGATGATAATGTTGATAATGATAATAATAATGGTAGAAGTCCACTTAAATTTTGCAAAACACGAGTTCAAATCCCAGGTGTCCTATTACGTTAACGTTTGGAATAATAACCCTGAGAAAGATATGAACCCCCACATTCCCCCAGCTATAGATTAAATAGTTCATCTAGTTCAGTTCAAACACTGCATTGACCTAAAGAAAGTCGTTTATCAAAACTGATTATTCTTGGCATTAAATTATCAAAAAGGTTGATATTCGTTAAACAAAACAATACGTTAGCAAGAAAACTGCCCAAACAACCCCTCTTAATATGTCTATTAGAAATGATGAAAACAACGGCATATCAACCATTTTGGTCATTTAATGCCGTGAACGAATATTTTTTGATAAACATTTTTCTTGATAAAAATGTAATCATATCATTTTTTAAATTTTATTTCAGAATGTAAATTTGATGAAGATTTTGTCCACGCAGGTAACATTGATTTGTTAAGGGATTGTGTTATTGTAAAGGGTCACCTAGCCATTGTAGAAGCGACATTTAAAGGGTACGTACTATTTAAGAAATTCTACCTGAAATTTCGCTGTAAAATATCGAAAGTTTTCATATATTTTGATACAAGTTTTAATGATTAATCTCGCAAACTTAAATCACCATTTTATTCATTATCTTCTTGTTTTTATTCATGTTTGTGTGATATTTCATTTTCTCATTCATCAACAGAGACACCTATCACAAAGTTCCTCCCATGAGTCCGAATCGATTGGACATACTAAAATCAATCAAAGAAATCACTCAATTTTTGTATGTGTCAGATACACCGGCCAGTATCACAAGTCTAAGAATGCTGCGAAACTTGCAAATTATTGACGGACAGAAAACACTGTAAGTATATATTATTAAAACGTTTAGTAAAAATTATACTTAAACAAGAATGTGTTTTCAAGAAACATTATTTGATTCCATAATTGTTGCAATTCTACAGGTAATTCTACTTATTCTTAAAGTTGATGAGCTACAAGTGGTACCGAGAAAACAAGCGACCTTTTGTGCTTCAGAATTTATTTTTCTACGTAGTCGCTAGCATTCTCCGTGCAGTTTTGCCAGCAATCAACGAGGCAGTTCATTTTCGCCCCGGGAGCGCTATGTCACACACATCTCTGTCATGACTCTGAAATCGATGAACTCATCTCCTCTACTGACATCAACTGCACCGGTTTAGTAAACGTTGAACAGGTGCCGGTGAATGTTAATCAATTTGTTTGCACGGAGGAATTAAATGACGCATCTCTGCCTCTGACACGTCCATGACAGAGCTTTCTTAGACTCTCACACCATCAATATCTGCAGCGGAGAGATGAAGTTTTCAGGACATGAATGCATAATTTCAGTCATCATAACAATGCAATTTGCAATCCATATTGAGGCATTTGGACGGAATAAAAAAATGGAGGCATTACTTTGGGAACGACGCTCATGGTATTTAGTTGTCCCTAAAGTTGGTAAATACTTGATGGTCTTTATTTTGAGGGGTAATTTTTAACTTATTAAATTTCAATGAACTTTTTGGAACAACCTCATATTTGATCCCATGATTGCACAATAAAGAAAACACGATTGTAATTTTAACACTTCGTCTTTTAATTCGTTTAATTTTTTAATTTCAGAAATGGTTATGCCCTTGCTGTAGTGTTTTGCAAAAGCCTCCAGTCTCTGGGCCTTATTTCTCTTCGCCACATTTACAGGGGGAACGTCATGATTCGAAAAAATCCGAATTTATGCTACGCTCATACAATCAATATGACTCATATGTTCTCCACACCCGATCAGAAGACAGTCATAAAAGACAACAAGGATAGAATTGCCTGCAGTAAGTTTTTTTACTACTAGAATTGTTGCCTGAAATTGCCTGAACGCCGGGGATTTATCACTAAAGTAGTTAAGGAAGCCGATTATATAGGAAATCATATATTATCTTCGTAAAGCGGTAAACGCTCTTCCAAATGAAGATTCAAACTGTAATTCATGAAAATGACCTATGCAAATTTCAGTGTTATGAATAATTGTGCTATGTAAATTTCAGTGGTCTGAATGCTTTGATACTCAATTGTGTTTATTTTGATCTGCGTTTCTTGTAATTCCAAATTTTGACTCATTATCCGCTATTTTCCGGCTCAAAACCAATTATAAAGCGTTTCCCCAGGTCTGAAGACTACTTGTATCAAATTTCAAGTCTTTAGATCTCAAAATGGCCGAGTAGTTTGTTAGAGTCCACAACGGTCAAATCTTTCAATTTTGACCTCTTAGTAGCTAAATGTCAGGTTCAAAATCGATTAAAAAGCATTCTCTAGGTTTCAATACCCCATATATAAAATTTCAAGCCTGTAGATCCAAAATTAGCAAATTGATACACACGCACACACACATATGGGTTGATATGTATTTCTACATATAAGTATGGAAATAATGTTTCTAGTAAATCATAATAATTATTTTGTGAATAAAGCCAAGACCCCTTGCGGCCCTTCCGCAATTGCGGGGTCTAATTTCACATTACATAAAAAATTGGCAAATGTAGTCCTCAACGCTGACTTTTCTAAACGAATATTTAAATTTGTCGCTGACAAATATTTTTCAAGCTATTACGACTTGTAATACTCACTTTTACTGACGGTTTTCAATAGTGGCCGCCATTTTTATGGTGCTGTGGACTACATTCACCAAAAAATTATTCCGTAAATGTGCCTTCACAGTTATTCACCTATTGTATGAAAGTGTGTCTGTCATAACACACGGTCTGGAATTCAATTATTTTTTGCGGAAAAGTAAAAAAAAACAACAAAAAAACAAATTATTGCAAGGGAAATAACTCTACGTTAGTAATGTAGAGTTACTTCCCCTGAATATTTTTTTTAAACAAAATAAAAATGGAAAAAAGTTATCAACTCGTCATGAGTTGAGTGAGTACTTTATTATTATCATCATCATTATTATTATTAATCAATTTTCAAAGGAAATATAAACTATTTATTAAACCCAAAATTATTTTTTGAATAATTTTTGTCTCTGATGATTCTAAGATTAAAAATTGCAATTTTTTATGCAACATCAAATACGGAGGAACAAAAAACAACCCAACCACACAAAAAAAATAACCAAAAAACAAATTATGAAGCTTTATCTCAAAGGATTTTCCTATCAATAATTTATCTATTTCAAACAATATGTTTCAGGAAGCAATCTTTAAAAATAATAATGATCGTTTAAAAAATAAAGTCTTTTTTTTAAAAGAAAACTACATTTCATTTTAATAACTCTTTTCTTGTACTTATCAGGAAGCACTGGTCAGGTTTGTGATTACCAATGTAAACTCAGTGGCTGTTGGGGTCCTGATGCCGAGGATTGTATTGAGTGCATTAATTACCGAGTAGAAGAGACAGGAAAGTGTGTGCCATCTTGTTGGAATGTCTCTATGGTGTTTGACAGTGGCATGAATACTTGTAAACCTTGCCATGAAGAATGTGAAAACGGTTGCACGGGATCCGTAAGTGGTTTGAGATTTTCAGTTTTAATTTTAATTTTCAATATTCAGTTTTTTATCATTTCAGTCTTTTTTCTTTTTAATATTCAATCTTTTGTTTTTTCAATATCCAGTCTTTTATCTTTTCAATATTCTATTCAGTCTTTTGTTTTTTCAGTCTTTTGACTTTCCAATATTCAGTCTTTTTTGTTGTTTCAGGCTTTTGTCTTTTCTCTTTTCAATATTCAGTCTTTTGTCCGTTTAAACTTGTCTACAAACGAAGTTGCTATAGTAATAAAATTGAATGCAAAAATTTCAAATTCAAGTTGGCTGCTTACCTACAAACCAATGCTTTTTCAATAGATATAAATCACCCTTTCCCATCATCTCTAGCTATGGGGTAAGCGCAAAAGAACCAAATACTATTCCTCTCTGGTTTATCTCTGCTTCTATATACAACATTGTTTTTCACCTGTAATGTAATAATAACATAATAATATCTAATTATTCTTTGATTGCGTTATACACTTTATGTCTTGTTAGTGCTCTTGATGGTTATAATAATAATAATAATAATAATAATAATAATAATATAAGATGGGAAACGAAACTACTGCATGGAGAATTCCATAGAAAGACAAAAGAAGTTTCACACACCAACACATGGACATGGCTCCAGAAAGGATACCTCACCAGAGAAACAGAAT